>WBNM01027892.1:270326-385694 GCA_013399055.1 Ramphastos sulfuratus | reverse complement strand
AACCCCCTGATCATTTTTCTGGCACTACTCTGGACTTACTCCATCGGGTCCACGTCCTTCCTATATTAAGGGCTCCAGAGCTAGATGCAGTGCTCCAGGTGAGGTGAGAGCGAAGTGGCAGAATCACCTCTTGAGATGGGCTGGCAACACATCTTTTGATGCAGCCCAGTTGGAATTTCCTCCCCAAGATGAAAGTGGGATTTAAATGACAATATAAAACTGGTCCTGGTAATGCTTTTGATTTTGTTCAAATTAGCCTGATTTTCCCCGAATTTGAATAAAGGGATGTTACTTCCACTGATCAAATCAGCAAGTTTGTAGCTGTTCTAACACACAGTCTGCTTTAAGTAGCACAGAAGTAAGCTGTTCTTCTCTTTTCCAGCTAAAAACCACAGTGACACCCAAGTGTTCTTCTACCTGTGGATTATCTTCTACTTCATCAGCTCATGCTATACCCTCATTTGGGACCTGAAGATGGACTGGGGTCTCTTTGACAAAAATGCTGGTGAAAATACCTTTCTTCGAGAAGGAATTGTCTACCCTCAGAAAGTGCGTATGCAGCCTGCCTTCAGAGAAGGCTTTTAGTCTTTGAACGGACCTTGCTGAGTTTAGAGCATGTTGCACTTGGCCACTGGTGCTTCTGAATGCTATGGCCTGGGATTTTCTAGCAGTAGAGCTTACTTGTTTCAAAGAGATCCTTTCATACTGTTCATATCACTAGTGGCTGAGCTGCAAGTAAGTTGCTGAAGGCCCAAAGAGGTCTGTCTCCTATGCAGAACATATGTGATGAGGTATCCTGTTTGTCTCTCCTCTTCTTCAGGCGTACTACTATTGTGCCATTGTAGAAGATGTGATCCTGCGTTTTGCGTGGACCATCCAGATCTCTCTCACCTCCATACAAATCTTTCCTTATGCTGATGACATCATCTCTACTGTATTTGCCCCGCTGGAGGTATTCCGGTAAGGCTGCTTGACTCAACAGTTCATCTTGCTTTTACGTTTTTAGCACTTGTATAACATCAATGTGCTGGGAAGTGCCTTGCTCCTTGGGCGTGGAAGATACCAGCCCTTGAAATGGAAGACCAGGTCTAACAGACATCTAAACCGAACAGGGTGTGCTGAGTGAAGAAAGCTGTAGAGGACTTTGCAGCAATATGGGGCTAGGTTCTTCATGCTGTATTTGCAGCTTCCTCTGAACCCAGACTTAATCTTGAAGGTTTTGTTATTACTACATTTCTTCTTAAAATTTCCTACTTCCCATGCAGCTGTCTGGGAGTACTGCAGGTGATACGAAGGCCCTTTTGAAGGGGGAGTTGAGTCCTACCACCAGTGCAGATTTTGCAGATGAAATTTCACTTGGTTCTGGGGTTTACAGTTATCAAATCTCTGCTGCTTTTCCAAACTCTAATTTGGATTCTGCATCATCAGAATCTGCAAGGTTTTGTGCATATTTATACACTTGTATAAACCACCCTCACAGCTTCTAGAGGTGACTAAAAGCCCTGATTGAACCTCACACGTGTACATGGTGGAGGTTACTGAACCTTGCTCGTTGTGCATGGTGCAGGTGGTCTTCTGCTTCTAATGCCTGCTGCCTTCATCATTGGGATGAAGAATGAGCCTGACAGATCTGCTGCTTTTCAGAGAGTAGGGAAGATGTTGCAGCAGGTGTTGCTGTTAGTCATGGCCTGCTTCTCCGTATTCCCAGCATGTTCCCAGAGGCATTTTGATCAGTGAGAAGAATCAGTGGTATCCCAGTGCCTGTACCTGTGCTTCACCAAGCACGGGCAGTGCGCATCGGAATCACATTGGTAATTTTCACTCCGTCTCCACCCAGGCGATTTGTGTGGAACTTCTTCCGTTTGGAGAATGAACACCTGAACAACTGCGGCGAGTTCCGTGCCGTGAGGGACATCTCCGTGGCACCGCTCAATGCCGACGACCTGACACTCCTGGATCAGATGATGGACCAGGAAGATGGTGTACGGAACCGCCGCAAGAACAAACAGTGGAAGCGCAGCCAGAGCGTCTCCTTGCGCAGACCTCGCCTTGCTTCACAGTACGTTTTGCCTCTCCTCCAGCACAACAACCCACATCTTGTGTTGGAGCCGCGTGGTGGCCATTTGTGGACCAGATAATCATGTGAAGATCTCAACTGAAATAGTTGTTCAAAGGCAGAGCAGAGGGCCAATTAGTAAACAAATGTGCCTCTGCTGGAAGACTGATTCACAGAATCATAGAATAGAACCTTAGAGGCTGGCAGGGACCTCAGAGATCATCCAGTCCAACCTCCTTGCCAAGTCAGGATCACCTGAGGTAGTTAGCACAGGAATGCATCCAGGTGGGTTTTGAAAGTCTCCAGAGAAGGAGACTCCACAACCTCTCTGGGCAGCCTGTTCCAGTACTCTGTCACCCTCACTGTAAAGTTTCTCCTCATGTTGAGGTGAAACCTTCTCTGTTCCAGTTTGTAGCTGTTGCTCCTTGGCTTATTGCTGCGGACCACTGAAAAAGAAATTAGCCCCATCCACTTGACACCCACCCCTCACATATCTGTATACATTGATAAGATCTCCTCTCAGTCTTCTCTTCTCCAAACTAAACAGACCCAGGGCTTTCAGTCTGTCTTTGTAGGGGAGATGCTTAAGTCCTCCAATCATCCTTGTGACTCTCTGCTGGACACTTTCCAGCAGGTCCCTGTCTCTCTTGAACTGGGGATGGGGTTCTGGTAAACCACTGGACAAGAGAGTTGCATTTATAAGACTTCCTCCTGCAAAAATAGGCTGTAGCAGTTGCCAGAGGTTATTAATGGAGAGAACCTGTCTTCCAGGTTTGCAGCTGGCCATGTACAGTCTTCAAACCACCCCAAGATTTCACCTACCCTTTGGTTAAAGCTTCATGTGTAAGAGCAGGCTCCTTCCTCTCTCAAATCTAAACTCATGCCTTTTCTTCTTTCCACCCATCATTCTTGCACCCTAAATGTCTGCCCATCTTGCACCCCAGCCCCTGAATCTGCTGACTGTATGTCTTTGCTGCAGTGCCAGTGCTCTGAGCATCGCAGGGTGCTCCAGTGTCCCAGGCACTGCTCCTCCCCCATCAGCACAGCTGCAGAGCCCTGCCTTTTGGCCAGGGGACAAACCTGGGCTCCCTGAGGATGCTGAAGTGCAGCGGGTCAGGAGCATTGTGCAATTTCTATGGCACATCCTCCTGTTGCATCACTGCCTGGGAGGGGTGGATGGGAGGAGGAGGCCCGTGGCTGTCATGCAAAGGGTGTGCTCTGGCCTGAACCACAGCCCTTGGGCCACGCTTGTCTCATCCTTGTTGGCACAGAGTGCACGGATGTGGCCAACACCAACCAACTTCATGTGGCCACTAGACACTGAAAACTTTGTGCGGAAAGAATGTGGACTAAATCCTGGTTGAATTCCCTACAACCACATCTGTTTACCCCTCAGACGTGCAGCAAAGTCATGCAAACAACAGGTCAAGGGAGGTGATTCTGTCCCTCTGCTCTCATGGGATTCCACTTGGTGTACTGCATTCAGTATAGGGGCCCCCAGCATAAGAGGGACGTCTGACAGTTGGACTCGTCCAGAGGAGGGCCACGAAGATGATCAGAGGGCTGAAGCACCTCCCTTGTGGGGCCGGGCTGATAGAGTTGGGGCTGTTCACAGCATAGAGAAGAGAAGGCTCCAGGAAGACCTTATAGCAGCCTTCCAGTACCTGAAGGGGGCATACAAGAAAGCTGGGAAGGGACTTCTTATAAGGGCTTCTAGTGACAGGACACAGGGGAAGATTTAGACTGGATAAGAGGGTAGATTTAGACTGGATATTTAGGAAGAAATTCCTTACAATGAGGATGGTGGGACACCGGAACAGTTTGTACAGAAAAACTAAGGATGCCCCCTCCCTGGAAGTATTCGAGTCCAGGTTGGACAGGGGCTTTGAGCAGCCTGGTCTAGTGGAAGGTGTCTCTGCCTATGGCAGAGGGTGTTGGAACTAGATTAGCTTTAAGGTCCCTTCCAACCCAAACCGTTCTATGATTCTGTGTCAAGCTTTGTGCAGCCTGAAGACAGTCTGAGCAGGAACACTCCTTTGGGTCTGCAGCCCCTGCTGCAACGGGAGTTTGTGCAGAGGGGCAGATGCATGCAGCACATCCTGCAGTGCCACAGCCATCCCTGGCATGGGCAATGCCATGGATGCTGAGGGGTGGCTGGGGCCCTGCTATTCCCAGAGAGAGTGGGAGACTGTGAAATGGTTCTAGTAGCCTGCTTATCGGTCTCTGTGTGGGAAAGACTGTTTCCCTCCAAATGCACTGCAGTTTTGCTGTCTGTGTGCAGTCACGGCAATTTCTTCTCCCTAGTGAGTGTTTTCTGTTTGTGTTTTTTCCAGGTCCAAGGCTTCTGACACTAAGGTGTTGATAGAGGACCTTGCAAATGAAGTGAACACATGAGATGGCCACGGTCTCTTATTCCTCATCCTTTGTTTTCTCGTTCTGTTCCCCTCTTCCCCAAGTAACCTGATCTCTGGTACAATTCCAGCTGATGACTACAGGAGAAAACACTGAACACATTTTCCGAGCTCTTCCAGACCAGATCCTATGGACTCCAACAAGCTCACTGTGTTTTGTTTCTTTTCTTCTGGGTTAATTTTAATGTTCTATTTAAAAAAACAAAAACAAAAACAAAAAAAAAAAACAAAAACAAAACCCAAACAACTTAAAAAAAAAACTTTTAAAAAAATTATATTTTACTTTTGTTTTGCCAATAAAGAGGACAGTTCAGGAAAGAAGGATTGTTTACAGTCTCAACAAGGACATACAAACCTGTCTGGATTAATGAAGCATCCTAGGGACTCCCTCATGGGACAGTGCTGAGAGCACACTCAGTTTCTGCTTGGCCCGGTTTTGACTGGTTGAAACCGGACTTAAGTTTTTAAATCTTGATTATTTTAATTAATTTGTCTGTTTGTTTGTTTTGGTGGTTTGTTGTTCGTTTGGGGTTTTTTGGTTGGTTTGTTTTTTTTTTTCATATCCATCGCTGAGGCACTGGCTGCACTTGCAGGGAAAGTGCACTTAGAGCAGTATCTTCATTCATGAAGCTGCTTCTTAATTTGATGTACCTTTTCTTATTTTTTTTTTTTTAATATGATGTATCTCTGTTGCATTCACTTTATTTATGAAACTCAACAACCATATGAGAGTGATTTTGAGTCCTGTGCAATGAAGGTTGGAATGGTAAAACAAAGCTGGGAATGTAGATCTAGATCTCCAAGGTTGTGGGGTTAACCCCTGCAGATACCCCTCTCATGAGACAACTTGCACCTCTATTTACCTTTTCTCTCTCTTTCTCTCTCTCTCGCTTTCTTTTTTATTTGATTTGATTTTAAACCAAAGTTTCTCTTTCTGATATTTTTAGTTGCTGCTACTACTTCTGGGCATGTCTTTCGTGACAGTTCAACGCCAAGTTTCCATGCAGCTGTGTGAAAGTAGTGCAGGTGATCTTAAGGCCCTCTTGAAAGGACAGCTGGGTCCTACCACCAGTCAAAAAAGCTGGGCGAGCAAAGGCTTCAGAACTTCCTTTTCCAGATCAAAGAGTGTTTTGTCAAGGCCTTAATAATCTTTAGATGGTGTGAGGGCATCCTGTACCAAGCAGGGAACTTTTCTGGTGTTCTTTAGCCCAGTGCAGCAGAATTGGGATGAGGCAAGGAGGTGATGGTTCCTGGAGGGGGGCAGTGAACAGGCTGTGGTTCAGGAGCGGTGGTGTGTTGGAAAGCTGTCAGGGAGCACGGAACAGAATGAGTTGTGCCCACCTGACAGGGTAGGTGAAGTTGAAAACAGGTCTCCTTGAGGCTTTGGTAAAAGGCCTATGTCAGGAGCAATCCCAATGTACTGCCCTGTGGCTTGTGGGTGGTTGTGCCCCATGCCTTGTCTCACTAACCCAGTTTGGGAAGAGAAATGCTATTGAACAGACTGGGGTAAGGGGCACCCATATTGCTGAGCACATTACGTTGGAGGAGCAGTGCTAACTCCATGGTCTTGTTGCTTGTTGGTCTCTGGGAGTCCACAGAGTCCTGCTGTCCTTCCCCTGACAGCTCCCTGCTCTCTTTCAGCAGTTCTGGTGAGCAAGGGGAGCTGGAGCTGACCCTTGCAGCCACCACTGGTGCCACCGGGTCAGTTTGGCATGGCCAAGGGCCCCGCAACTGCCACCTTCCCCTTTGCCTGGCCTGTGGGCAGCCATGGACCAGGACCACAAGGAAAGGGTGGAACTCTCAAAGCAGGATCCTCAACAATGGGTCACCTCTAGTGTGGGTGATGGAACTGCAGGAGTCTCTGCTCAACTGCTGTTTGGTGGTTGTTTTTTTCAATGAGCTCATAGCTTGGTTTCTCACACAACCAGTATGTTGCATTTTCTGAGTTTACCTGCTGTGCCTCTTGCCCAGAGGAACTGAAGAAGAAAACTTAGTTCTCTTCATTTAATTGGAAATGGATGAAAATTTAGTGGTGGGCAACCCATGTGCTGTGCCAGGCTGAGGGCATCCCTGCAAGCCTGTTACTACCTACACTTCTCCGAAGTGCCATCCACTTACAGAGAAATTCTTGACAGACCTGCTAGGAGATGTCTCTGCTCTGTCAGTGCTGTGTGTGGCTGCTGTGGTGGTGGTTCTCCTCCTTGAATCTTCTACTGCCGTGGGCTGCTCTGGGGTTGTGTTGTCCATCCATGTGGTGCCCAGGAGCCATATGTAACCCCTTTAGGTCTGTTGTTTGTACTTAGAGGGTTCCTGTTTGTATGGAAGTGGAGCCTGAGATACAGAGCCCCTTCAGGTATTTCCATTTGCTAAGTGTTGTTGCAGCAGTTGCTGCTGTGTCCAAACCTTACCTAGATGTTCCCAGTGATAGCAGTGGGGGACAAGTGAAGCTTGCACCTACCTGGAGTGGTTTAGAGAAGGGCAACCGCCGCAAGGGGACAATGCAAATTAAACCAGTGATGTTACTGAAGCAATGGTTCTTCATCAAAAGAAGCAGAGCCATACTGGTAATTCTGCCTTTCAGAGGGAAGGGAAAATACAGAGACATATGTTGAAGGGATGTCCATCCCCTGGGAGCACTCTGCCTTCGTCAGCCAGGCTAAGGAGAGTGGGGCATGGCCAGGTGGTCTGCATCTAACCTGCCCCATCCAACCATCCATTTCCCAACCTGGCAGGAAGGGCCAAGCTGCAAGTAATTAAATTCTTATTCTGTAATTTAGCCACATCCTCACAGGAAGCAAGAATTCAGTCTGCTCTGCTCCCTGCTCTGCTCTTTCCCTTCTTTTCTTTCTTTTTTTTTTTAACTTCCCCCCCCCCCCCTGTTGGCAGGAGAAATAAGAAAGAAAAAAGGAGGGGGGAGGGAGGGAATAGAAAAAAAGAAGAGGTTGAGTACTACAGCTAGCAAACATCTCCTAAAATAAAACATGGTCCCTTTTGGCAGTGGAGATGCTCTCTAAGGGGGAAGTAACCCAAATTCCCAGAGGCATGGCTTTGAAAGGTTTCCTGGCGCTGCATCAGCCTGTTCCCTCCCTCCCTCTCAGAGATTTCTGAGAAATCAGGCATGCAGATTCCTCCCAAGAGCCAGCACCAAAGCCAGGATGGCTCCGTGTCTACAAGAACATCTGGCTAATAAAGGGAGACCTAACAAAGCCAAGCAGATGGTGAGACAAAATCTCCCCATTGCTCCTTGGGAGCAGCTGGAGTGAGTGGAGTGGGGACAGCCCCGGGGTGGCTTCATGTTATCAGCAGGTTTTGCCAGTGTGTGCTTTGAAATGCCCCTGGAGGGAGAGCAAAGGAGTGACAACCCCTGAGTATAGGAAGCAGAGTTAAAAGGAGCTGGGTTGGGTTTTTATCCAGTGCTATAGTTGTTGGGATATATCTGGATGGAAAGTGGAAGCAGAGAAAGGTCTGCAGTCTGGCCTCTGCAAAGCAACACTGGGCTTTTGAGTGTTGAGCAGTTTGGTGCAGAGGTGGTGGTTGTGTGCAGCTCCAAGGATGGTGTGGAAGCTCCTTTTCTCTGGCTGAAGGCCTTGTAGATGGTCCCATCCAAGAGAAGGAGGTGCCACAGTGTGGCTGGTGACTTCTGGAGATTGCCTTTGCACTCAATTCTTTGTGCTTACTCCCTGCTGTTTTCCATCCTTCCTGCTCTTCCCAGGGATTTTTGAGTTGCACAGGGTTAGGATTTGCAGTGTCTAGAGTTAATTTTCTAGTTGGAATTCCCTTCATGATTTCAGCACAGTGTCACCAGGAATGCCAGGTCTCCCTGTGTGGGGAAAGCAGTGCTCTGGGTGAGCAGTGGGACAGCTCTGGGCTTTACAGACTTGGTTCACAGAAGCAGAAGCTGCTCTGTTCACAGGGGCTGATGCTGTCCCACCATGTTTTAAATGAAATGTGCTGGCAGCACTTGTGGCTGTGGCCTGTATGTATCAAATAAGCTCCTACCTCTTAAATCCAGGTGCATTCCCAAAGTTGGCTTGTCCTGCGCCTTTCCCTGCCCTGCTCCCACCCTCCTTGTTCTGTCAGTGTCTGTGCCATGTGTCCAAAGCCACAGGGTCTGCAGGGTGCGAGAGGATGACCAACAGCACATCCTCAGCACGAAAATCCTGAGGACGAAGTTTCTTGTGGAGCAGAGCTGGAGCCTGCTGCTCTGACTTCCCTAATAACTTTGTGCTGCCTATTCCAACTCAGTTGCTGCAGCTGCATGCAAGGCAGAGAGGAAAAGCAGAGTCCTGATTCAGGCAATTGCAAATCCCTAGGGATTTACTATGGATCTTCCAAGGAACAAGGGAGATACAGAGCAAAGCTTTGCCCACGTTTTGAACCACTGAGTGAATTTGGCCTTATCCTGCCAGGATGCTACTGTGTCCTGCTCACCACGACGTGGGGTGCATCCCAGGCTTTTGGGGATTTGTGGCCCCCGTATTGGGCCCATCGTGCTGGGACATGCCTTGGTACTGGGGCGTGATTTGACTCTCACTGGGAACACAAAACCCCCTTTGCTCACACACAGCATCCCAGCCCTGTGTCTGCCCTCCTCTCCTCCACCGTTCTGCTTTGCACTTGCAGGAGGAAGATGATCTTCTGCCTTAAGCATTTGTTGGGTCTTCTTTTAATTTGTATTTTTATTCCAGAAGGTGATGGGATTGTTTTGTTTCCTTGGAAAAGTGGGTCTGGAGCTCCTGGGGGGAGAGTTGAAAATCCCTATGTTAACTCAGCAGCAGTCCCGGTTGGGCATGATGGCTGTCACCTCATCACACTTTGCCTCCTTTATGTGATGCCATCCCAAATACTGCACCTTGGGACAATGTGCTGACTCATCACCACTGTGGAGTTGAACTAGTGTGCCAGCATCTCTCATGGCCTTCAGTACCTGCTGCAGCGTCCTGGCTGCAAAAGAGACACCAGTTTTACAGGGGAAGGAGAAGAAAAGGAAGGTAATAGTGTGGATGTGCCCAGATGCTGATGCCCCAGCTCTGTTCCTGGTGGGAGTCAAGTGGATGGGAGGCACCAACCCCACCTGGGAAGATGCCCCCATGGCCTGACACTCCCTCAAGCTCTAGAAACCAAATCACAAACTCTTTATTCCAGAGGAGAAATTGGGAAACTTGTAAAACATGTGATGACCTCTCTGTCCCATAGGTCCTCCTGGTGAAGGATTGGCATTTGGAAGGGGCCCAGGGTGGAAATACCAAAGTTCCCCCCAGGTCCTGCTGCCACCTTCCTCTCCCCCTCCCTGCTGTGTTGGTCTAAATGATCTTTCTATGAAGCCCTGTAGATGTCAGAAGTAATTATGGAGTGTGATTAGTCCTCTGTGGGTGCTTTCTTTCATTCCTCCTCCTTTCTCTTTTGCTATCCCCTTCTCCACTCTTCTTTTTTTGGCTAAGTGGAAAAGGTGAGAACAAAGAATTGCCGCTTGCTTGGACTCATGATGTGTCTGTGACTGCGCTATTAGCTGTCTCCTCTTTCCTCCCCAGATGGATATCATTTTTGAAGTGTGGAATACCCTTCTTAATAAGTAGGTTTTAAAACAAAAAACAAAACAAAACAAAAAAAAAAAAGGAAAAAAAAAAGAAAAAAAAGATACTACTACTAATGCACAATGTGATGCTGTTTCATAGTTTCTAGGTGGTTGTATAAAGCAAAGTTACTGTGATTGTGTTTTTCAAAGGAAAAAGTGATTGGTTACAGAATCTGTCCTTTTTTCATTATTACAAGCTCTTTGTTTTCCAATGATCTGATGGCTCTTTTGTCCCCGGTCCGTGTCTCTTTTTTCCCATGTCCTACCCCTGGTGCTGCCCTCGCCCACTAGGCATTCACTTCCAACCATCTCTAAAGATGCTGCTTTTGTGCCCTTGGGAGCTGCTGGACTGTCACTGATGGCTTGAGGTGCTTGAAAGAGGGAAATATGTTGGAGGTGGGCCAGAGGGGTTCACAAGAAGCTGCCCAGGGCTCAAAGCCAACATGCCAGGGGATGATGCTGGAGGAAACCTCCTGCCCAGACGTGCCGTACCACCTGAAGGTTCTCGGTCCTTCTGGGAGCCTTTGGTTGCTTCTCTGCTCACTCCACGGTGTTGTCCTGCCTGCGCAGTAGGGTGACCAGGGGCTGAGCAGCCTAGCTCTGGGTTGTCTGGGGTCTGTGCTTTCATTTTGCTTTCTTAAATCTCTTCATCGTCTCTTGCAATCAATCTAACTCCAGAAGAGAGCCCAGCGCCTTGAAATCACTCTAAGCCTGTTGCTGCTCGCGCCAGCCGCTTCCCGTAGGTTTAATCCTGGCTGCAGCTCCCTGCCTGTGCTGCCTGGCTGGTGGCAGAAGCCCAGCTGCCCTTGTTTTGGCACCTCACCGGGCCATTTGTCCCCAGCTTGATGGGGACAACATCTCCCAGGCACGTTTCACCTCAGCAGCCCCGGCAGAGGAGCCAGGATCCCTCTCCGGGATGGCACAGAGGTAAGAATGGGTCCTGGCACAGCAGGGGAGGTCGGACCCCAGGGATGGGGTACAGGGTGAGGAGGGTCTCTCTGTCCTGGGCTCTCCCCCTCCAAAACCTGCCCACCATTCCCTCCTGCCTGGGAGCAGCCAGGGGAAGATGCTCCATCTATTCCACAATAGAGCTAGGAGTCATCCCTGCTGCTGCTCAGCCCCCCAGGCACGGCCAGCCCCCGTGGGGAAGAAAGGGCTCGGTTTTGGCCATGATGGGCACCTTGGGGACACAGGGGGTGGTCGGGGAGGTTTTAAGAAGATGAAAGTGATTTCTTGCTGCTCCTGCTGGCAGGGGCCAGCACGGCTGGAGCCGGGAGGATTAAAAAAAATTCATAATCCTGGTGATTTCCTTTTGATCGGGATTATGAAACCAATCACGAATATCAAAAGCTGCAGCTTAAAGCGGCAGCCGGCGCGGGGCCGGGATGCCCATGGCCCCCCGCAGCACCCCTCCTGCCCCCAGGGGACAGCAGCCCCGGCACTTCCAGGTAAGCAGTGCCCACCCAGGCCCCCTCATTCTGCACCAGGAGTTTTAAGGGAGTGTCTCTAGGGAGGGCGGGCAGGGAGTTTTGGTGTTTGGGGCTTTGAGTACGTTGCACGCTGGATTTAATGGTGATGCTTGTGGAGGCACCAAGCTTAGGCCCCACCATCCTAATGCCTGAAGGTGCTTGGTTGGCCCTGGCTTGCCGAGGAGTCCAGGCAGGATTTGGCCTCCGGAAAGGCAGGAAAATTTAGCTCGTCTGCAGCGTGTGATGTTCACAGGAGGGTGCCTAAAGCCGGCTTTGCCGCCGGGATGAAGGCTGGTAAACATCCCTACCTTGGCGGAACCATCTTTTGGGGCTCCGTAGTGTGGGTCACAGCCTTGCGGCACCCAGCACCCTGGAGCGAGGTGCCCCCCGCCTCGGCAGGCCCAGTGAGGTTAGCTGCCCTTGCTTCTCCCTCGCCTCCCAAAGCCACAGCCCAGACAAAGGACATTCCTGAGGGGCGGCTCAGACGCACGGGCTCCTCGCCATCCTCCCGTGGGGTCCTCTCCATTCAGGCGCGGGGTCCTCTTGATCCCCGAACACAACACATGGCCACGATGGCGTCATCGCCCTTTGGGGGCAGCCGGCGCGGACGCAGGCAGTTCGGCTCCGGGGCTAGGGCAGGATTTGGCCGAGCGCCCATCGCGGGGTGCGCGCTCCGAGGGCGCGCGTTGGAGGAGGAGGAGGAGGAGGCGGCGGCCTGGGCGGGAGGCAAGGCTGGCCGCGGCCCCACAGCCCAGCCAAGGGGCTCGGCTCAGGCTCACTAAAGGGGCTGGGATTTGCTGATTTGTCTTTTTTTTTTTTTTTTCCCTTAATTTTTTCTCCTCCTTCCTTCCTTCCTTCCCTTCCGCTTTCTTCTTCTTCCCAGCCCTCTCCCGATGCTGCTCCGGGGGTAAGAACAGCCCTCACCTCCTGCCCGCGGCCCCAGCAAGGGGCTGCGGTGAGCTGGGAGGTGATAGGGTCTGGGTGGGTGTCCCGGGGATGTTCCTGCAGCCCCCACCACAGGGAAGGCTGCTGCGCGGGTACCCGTGGGGACAGGATGCGCCCGGCGGGGTGCAGGAGCGCAGCAGGCTCGGGAGGCCGGTGCGGGATGGGTGACACGTGTAACACTAGGGCCAGCGCGGAGCAGGGGGCTGGTGTCCGGCTGTTGCCACCTTCAGAGAGTTGCAGCCAGGAGGGATTTGTGTTCTCGGGAGATTCTGGGCCCCGATTTGGTTCACAAAGTGGCAGTTCCCGCTGGGGCAACTTGTGGAGTGCCCCAGGGGCACCCAAAACAGCATGAGGCAGGCACCCATGCTCCCGCTCAGCCCGTGGACACGTATTTTGGGGAACCACCACATCCCCTTTCCCCTCCTTGCTCCAGAGCAATGCCAGTGCAACGTGAGTGCTCTGGCTGGGTGGGTGATCTCACGTTGTCCTCACAACGCAGCTGGCATTGCACACGTTTGCCCCCTGGGCACAGGTATCACCGTGTCTGTTGACTGCTGAGCCTCGGTCGGGCAGGATCGATGCTGGTGGCAGGAAGCACTAAGGTGGGGTATAAGGAGGAGGCTGAGGGCATCAGGGGAGCTCACCCACCGTCCCCTGGGCATTGTCCCCACAGGGTCCATGGAGGGGGGCTCTCCTTCTGAGACACAGCGGGTGCTGCGGCCCCCAAAGCAGCACAGCCAGAGCAGCAGCCAAACCACTGGCCAGCCAGAGCACCTCGAGGCCACCCGTGGCCCCCATGCCATCCTGGAGAGCAAGGTCAAGGCACTGAAGGAGAAGAGGGGAGGTGGCCGACCAGGGACCCCTGCAGCCACTCCTGAGCGTTCATCACCCAAGAAACCTCGTGCCCGTCGAGGGAAGCTGGGGGTGGATGTGGCAGTAGTAGAGCCGCGAGCTCAGCTCCGCACCTACCTGACAGATGGGCTGCTGGATGGTGGGGAGCCTGTGGCCAGCAGCCCCTCAGCCCCCCGTGTCAGCACCCCAGGGCTCTGGCGGATGCCAACAGCCAAGGGAGATGTGCTGGGAGGCACCAAGCTCTCCCTGGATGAAGGCATTGAGTCCCAGGTCTCTACCTTCCTTCATGAGAGATCCACTCTGGAAGAAGAGGCACAGATGCCACCACGGAACAGAAGGGTTCGCTTGGTGTCCCCCACCATGGTGGAGGGCTGGGAAAGGCTCTCTCTGGCTGAGCGGGTTGAAAAGAACCGGCGCCTGCTGCAGGAGGTGCTGGGTCTCACCGCGCCTGGTGAGTATTTTGGGCATGTGGGGGCTTTCAGTATAGCCAAAGAAGAATGGAAAGGAAAAGCTTTAGGGTGAAGGAGGGGGTCTTGGTGCCATCCTCTGGCCTCCCATGTGCTGTTGTTTTACCCACCATGGCTGCCTCATCTCCCATGGCTGCTGCATCCCCCTCACAGGCAGCTGTGGAAGATGCTCACAAGTAAAATGGACGCTTGCTCACCCAGGATGCTCTGGGTGCTGCCAATCCCCTTCTGTGTCCTGGTGTGGAATGTCACTCTTAAAATCAAGAACAAGAATTCTACTTTTTAGGGTACTTGAACTCTGCAGGCATCATCTTACTTTTGCAATCTGCAAATATAAGGAAAAAAATTCTTCTCCCAAAAGCTGGTCATGCCCTGGAACAGGCTGCCCAGGGCTGTGGTGGAGTCTCAATCTCTGGTGGGATTTTAATGTCATGTAGATGTGGTGCTGAGGGACATGGTTTAGTGGTCACCTGGCAGTGCTGACTTAACAGTTGGACTTGATGATCTGGAAGGTCTCTTCCAGCCAAAAGAATTTTATGATCATATTCAACCAGAAAAGAGAAATTATTTCTCCTTTGAAAGGCTCTGTCCTAATGACCCCAGCGATCCCTGCAGGCACATCCCATGCTGGGTACTGTTGCTCTGCGTCCTTCTCCTCTGAGGTCTCTCCAGAGATGATCAGCTGGGATAGCCCAAAAAAAGGTATTTGTGAGTGGTATTGGGCTGCTATCAAGGGGATAAGATGAGGGCTGCAGTCCAGCCAGGCTGATGCCTTTTGCTGTCCTGTGTTTCAGAGGTACCAGCAAGCGATGGGGACTGGGATTCGGGAGTCTCACTGCAGGATGCCGAGGGCTGCAGGTAGGTCAGTCCCAACATGGCAAGAATGGATATTTCCCTCTTTCCCCCCTATTTTAAATGCACCCCATGAAGTAGTGCTGAGGTTTCACAAGCACCTGGGGACTGCCTCCCAGTGTGGCATCCAGGACAGGCTTTGGGAATGCTTCAGTGAGAGCAGGGCAGGAGGGTCAGGCTGAGCAGAATGTCCATGTGATGTTTGTGCATAGGAATCCCCACCAGGACCTCAGGGTGGGAGGGGAGCTGAGGAGAGGACGAGACAGAAATTTGCTCCAGGTGCTTAAGAGGATCGAGGCAGCAGGCATGTGTAATCTTGTTGGACTAATGATAAACCTTGGAGGTACAGACTGAAAGTATGGAGGTGGGACAGGCAGGTGAGCTGAGCAGCAGCATGCAGGCTGGGGAACAGAGCTGGAGGTTTAGGGGCTACGTGGGGGAAGCAAATGAGTGGGGAAGACCCCCTTGTATTGTGGTTACTGGTTCTGCTCTGGCAGCTGGGGTCAATTGGTGATTGCCAGGTACAAGGCAGATCTAGGGATGTTGCATTCCCTGTGAGCACAGGCAACCAAAACCTGGAGGGACACCCCATGGTGCTGTGGGAAGGGTTGGGGGGTAGGATGTGCTTTCCTGGGGGCTGCCACTTTCCTGCTGCGAAGAGGTT
Organism: Ramphastos sulfuratus; assembly: GCA_013399055.1. NCBI lineage: Eukaryota > Metazoa > Chordata > Aves > Piciformes > Ramphastidae > Ramphastos > Ramphastos sulfuratus. The sequence continues at coordinate 370,403 of WBNM01027892.1, read as the reverse complement.
AAGGCCAGGCCTCCCCAAAGTGACTGCCTGAGCTGATTATTTTAATCAGGGAGATTAGGGCCACGGCCAGTGGGGAAGGCCGCACTGGGACAGGACTGTGCCCTCCCATAGCAAACACATCCCCAACCCTGCAGCTGGTGACACTTTGGGGCTAGGGAGTGCAGGGGAACACCTACTGCAAGAAAAGGAAGACAACTGGGTCAGGGGGGTCATCCCAAACCTACCTGTGCTCGCATCACTGTGGGATTTACATTATCAGGGACTGGAGGCAGCTTTGCCTCAGTTTCCCCATCAACCTCTGGAATGCCTGCAGTCAAAATGCTGCCACAACTGAGCCGGCACCTGAGCAGAGTGGGTGCTGAGCCCTCCTCAAAGCATCGCTGATGCGGAATGCAAGCCCCTCCTTCTACTTGGCACTGGGGATACTGGGTGATATGGAAGCTCGCTCCCAGCTGCCCCACAGTGTGGGAGCCAGCCCGCCCATGAACGGAGGCCAAGCCCCGTTTTCTCCGGGCAGAGCAGCCGCGTCGTCACTGTTAAATCACGTCTAATCCCTGTTATTTTTTCTTAATCCCACTGCCCGCTGTGGGTCCACAGGGCCTTTGTCCCTGGGCAGGAGCTCGAGCTGAGCCCCCGGCACGAGCAGGCCAAGCAGCTGCTGCAGCGTGCCCGCATGAAGGCTCGCACGAACCCCCTGCGCGCCAGCCACGACATCCTTCTCCTCTCCGCCACTGCCGCTGTCCCACACCCCAGGTCAGTGCCAGCCTCACAGGGACAAGTCCTGCCTCTCTCTGCTGCTCTGGTGCTCTTGCAGTGGTGCGTGTGGATTTGGTGCATGGGTGCAGAGCCAAGGCCCAACCTGCTATGTGCAGCCTTGCATGAGCAGCTCTCTGCTTGCAGGAGTGTGCCCCTACCTGGGGCATGTAATATTTGGGGGTGTTTAATTGTGTTTTATGGACATGGGGAGGCACTGGGAGTTTTGGGCCCCTTGCTGCAGGAGGGACGTTGAGGTGATGAAGCAGGCCCAGAGAAGGGCAATGAAGATGGTGAAAGGCATCTGGAGAACAGGTCTGGTGAAGAGTAGCTAAGGGAACTGGGGTCGTCTGGAGAAAAGGAGGCTGAGGGGCCATCCTTTTTGCTCTCTACAACTCCTGGAATAGGGCTGGAAGTGCATGTTGGTCTCTTCTCCCAAGTTACATGTGATAGGATGAGAGGAAATGGCCTCAGATTGCACCAGGGATGGTTTTGGTTGGATTTTAGGAACAGTTTCTTTGTGAAGAGTGGTCGGGCTGCCCAGGAAGGTGGTGCAGCTACCATCCCTGGAGGTCTTCAAAAGAAGTGTAGACATGTCACTTCAGGACATAGCTTATTAGTCATTGTGGTGTTGAGTTGATGGTTGGACTCCATGATCTTAGAGGTCTTTTCCAGACAAAACAATTCCATGATTGATGGTGTGCTCCCAGCTGGCTGGGAGGGTTGAGTTCCCCCGCTGGTGAGGAGTGCCTCGGTGCTGGAAGGCTGTACCAGCGCGGCTGCTCTGTGCCGGCTGGGTCATGTGCAGTTCGGTGTTTCCAGACCGATTAATCATCAGCCAAAGGTGGTGATGGTCGGGCTGTGGCAGACAGGCATTGCCACTGCCTCTTGTGATTTCAGCTACGGGCAGCCCAAGGCTGCAGGGCTGTATGCTGCGGTGGAGCACTGGGTGGACTTTCTTCTGCCCCACCTTCTGCGTCTCCCTGCTCCTGCCCTGCTTTTCTGAGGGAATCGGACAGCCGTTGCAGTTGGTTCATGTCCGTCTGTCTGTCCCCACATCAGGGAGCCCAGCGGGAGGCTGACCATCGCCCCTCGGGACGGTGGGAGCCTGAGTGACTCATCAAGCGGAGAGTCGAGCTGCGGGAGGCCGCGGCGGCCGCGAGGACCCTCCCCATCCCGTGTCCGCTTCGAGGACGAGTCGGCCCGCGATGCCGAGGTGCGGTACCTGGAGCGGCTGCAGCTGCGGCACCGGCGGGCGCTGGGCTCGGTGTTCTCACCGGAGTCGGCCAGCGGCGGGCAGCCTGGGGACAGGACCAGCCAGCCCAAAGCCCGGAGCAGTGACCTGGTGGCTGGGGGCAAGTGCAGTGCCTGCGGCTCCTTCCTTGGTGCAACCACCGCCATCACCACCAGCCGAGGCACGGACACGCCGGCAACTACCAGCGAAGCTGAAAGTAGCCCTGCAGCAAAAGGAAGCATCCCAGGGGATAGTGGGGGGCCAAGTGCTGCTCGTCCAGAGCCCAAAACCAGGGCCCTGGGCCCCCGCGGGTCTCCACTGTGGATCCTCCCCTCTCGGCAGCGCATCCACACCGAGAAGATCAAGGAGACGTACATCGGGAATGTCACCTACATCGACGAGGTGGACTCAGCCCTGGAGAGCACTGACACCTCTGACGGCTGCCGAACAGACAGTGAGGAGGCAGGACCCCGCAGCCCCCACCCTCGGGGGCACCGAGACCCCCGGGCCCGTGGGCACAGGGCCCCCAGTGCTGTCCCTCACACGGAGGCAAGGGCTGGGAAGGGGATGTGTGTGGTCAGCGCTGCCCCCCGCACAGGGGACAGGCACTCAGATAGTGCCACAAGCCAGGTGGGGGCTATTTCCTTACCACCATCAGGGACAGCCAGCACCAGGGAGGATGGGGCCTCCCACCAGCGTTCAGGGGGCAGCAAGGGGGCGGTAAGCATCCCTTATGCCCCACAGCAGCCCAGAGAGACCTCGAAACCCTCTTTGCAGCCAGGGCCTGGCACCCCCATGCCAGGCACCCACCTCCCTGTGCCCCCTCCCACCAAAAAGGCCTGCTCCCAGGTGCCTTGCAGGAAAGCCCTCTTCTCCAGTGGCAGCCGTCGGGCTTTAAGCCAGGAAGCCCAAGGCCCAGAGCCCAATGGTGGGAGCGCTACCTCCTGCCAGCCTGTGGGCACAGTGGGGTCAGGGGAGCGGCAGGGTCCCTGCAGCCCCAGGTGGCTCCCAGGGAGCCCCCTCCGTGCCTTGTCCACCAACAACTGCAACAACACCCATGGGAAGGACCCCTCAGAGACGGACAAAGGTAAGAGACTTGCACATGGGGATGCCTGGGAGAGTGCGTCCCCAATGAGGCAGGGACATCACTGTCTTGCTGTGGTTACAGAGGCACCATCACATCCCACCTCACAACCCCAGGAGGCTGCTCATCCCCATGAGGAAGTTGCTGGAATGCCTGGAGTGCAGCAGCAGCAGCACTCAGATGGGAGTGCAGCACATAGGTGAGTGAGAGCAAGAGACTACCAACATCCTGCACTCTTCCGTGAGTGCTGTATTCCTAAGTTGTGGAGTCGTCTCCTCTAGAGACTTTCAAGATCCATCTGGATGCATTTCCTGTGTGACCTGTCCTAGGTGATCTTGTTTTGGCAGCAGGGTTGGACTCAACAATCTCTGGAGAGCCCTTCCAACTCCTACCATTTTATGATTCTGTGATCCCTAAACATCCCTTCTTGGCACAGCAGGAACCTGCCAAGGTATCCTGACGACATTCTGCCTTTTGGCACAAGAAAAACACTCCAAAAACCACAATATGGGGGTGAAAATTTCACCTGTGGGTTCAAGTGTGCTTGGGGGAGCTGCATTTCACCCCGCATCTGGTTCTATCAGGGGTACAGAAGCAAATGTGACAGTGGGTGACCTTGGGGGTGCTTGGATAAGCTTGGGGGTGTTTCTTTTGGAGGAAATTACCTACAAAATGTTGCCATCCTGAGGACTGCCTTGGGGTTCACCAAACACCAGTCTGCTGGCCCTGTGCCCAAGTGCAGCATGTCTCAGCCTGGCAGGAGGGTTCAGAGGTAGCGCTGAGTCTTTGGGGCACCTTGGCAGGATGTGATCCCTTCAGGCAGAGAGCAGGGAAGGGTTAAACCTCTGAAATTATGGGGGAAATGGGTAGAGTTTGACTTGAGAAACCATCTCTTGAGCGTGCTGGGAGGTGGCTGCATCCCCTTCTCAACTGTGCACCTTGATTTCAGCACACTGCAGCTCTCCAGAGTGCAAAGGTGAGTGCAGGATGTACCCCAGCACTGAGGCAGCTGCTGGTTCTGTTCCTCCACAGGCACACGGGGGATGACCATTGTCCCTCTCCATCCACGGAGCTGGGGCGGCCAGCCAGCCGCAAGGGCAGCAGCGCTTCGGCCTCGGGGCTTAAGAAGCTGCTGTGCAGCCTGAGCCAGAGCACCAAGCAGCGCCTGGGGCGCTTCCGCTGCTACAGCATGGAGCAGCTCCCGGGGCCCGATGGCGCCTCTCCAGATGGCCCCGGCATGAAAAAGTCACCCTCCCTGCAGTCCCTGCGACTGGTGAGCTTGAAATATCAGCCTATGCCGGGGATGTCTGCGGGGAGCCGGGTGGGGGGGGCGTGCTGGGCTGGGGGGAAGCCTTCCTGAACATGGTGTTGTGGCTCCAGTGGTCCCAGGGTGGGGCATGGGCATGCACCAACCCAAATCTGGTGAGTTTGAAAGCCCAAAGCCAAACCGAGAGCAACCCTGTGGAGAGGGATTTGGGGGTGCTGGTGGGATGCATAGCTCAGAAGCCAGCCGTGTCCTGGGCTGATGTCCAGCAGTGTGGGCAGCAGGTGGAGAGAGGGGATTCTGCCCCTCTGTTCCACTCTGCTGAAATCCCACCTGCAGTGCTGGGTCCAGCTCTGAAAGCCTCAGCACAGGAGAGGCATGGACCTGTTGGAGCAGTGGCAGTGGCCACAGAAATGATCTGAGAGCTGGAACCCCTCTGCTGTGAGGACAGGGTGAGAGAGTGGAGGTTGTTCAGCCTGGAGAAGAGAAGGCTCCAGGGAGACCTTCTGGTGACCTTTCAGTACATAAAGGGAGAAGGATGGAGAGGGATAATTTCCAAGGGCACCTAGTGACAGGACAAGGGGCAGTAGCTTTCAAGTGAAAGAGGGTACATTTAGATGAGGCGTAGGGAAGAAATTTACTGTGAGGGCAGTGAGATATTGGAACAGGTTGCCTAGAGAAGCTGTGCATGCACCAAGCCTGGAAGTGCTCAAGGCCAGGTGGGATGGGGCTTTGAACAACCTGGTCTGGTGAAAGGTGTCCCTGTCCATGGCAGGGGGGACTGGAACTAAATGATCTTTAAGGTCCCTTCCAAACCATTCTATAAAATAGAGAGTGGAAGGAGAAATGAGGAGGTGGTGGGAAGTGGAAGAACACATCTGGGGAAGGGAGATGGAGTAGTTTGGTTTGGGATCATGGCTTTTATGTCTCAGCCAACTGAGCGGCAAGATGAGTCCCTGAGAAATCCCACTCCCTGGGTGGGCATCCTGGCCCAGAAAGAGGGACACTGGCTTATCCCTCCGTAGTGGTAATTTGGGGAGGGTTCCAACAGGAGACAAAGTAGGTCAGGATGCCCCATGCTCCCTTAGCATACCAGTGGGTGAAGGGCTGTGGTGCTGCAGTGTTCATGGTTGTCCCCATCACAATAGGGTGGTTTTTTTCCCAGGTGTCACCCTTCTGCCAGCCCCAAAAGGCCACCTCTGTCCAGAGCCTGCACCCCCTCCTAGGCAAGGGATCCCGTGCCAGCGCCTACCTCCTGCCACAGACCACAGCTGACAGGTAGGATGGGGTCCAGCACATCCCTAGGCAGGCTGTTTTGGGGTGCCCTGCTACATGTGGTGGCTCAGTGTAGCTGAGAGCCCCAGCAGCTTCCTGGGGTCCTTGCTCACTGTCTCCCCTCCACCCACAGGAAGGGGGGCTCGAGGCCACGGCGCTCGCTGAGCGTGGAGGACATTGGGGCGCCTGGCTGGCTGCGTGCAGTGGGACGTGTGGTGGAGGTCTTCCCCGATGGCACCAGCCAGCTGGAGCTGCAGCGACCCCCCGGCGGCGCCTTTGGGTTCTGCGTCACTTCTGGGAACGGCCGGCCAGACACAGGTACAATGGAGGTGTCCCAAAGGACCACCTGAACCCCGCGGGAGGGATTGCACGGCCGCTCTGCGGTATCTCTCATCCCTCCTCAGCAGCGAGCATGGGATGGGTGAAGCAGACTGCTCCATCCCCACTGGGCCCCAGAGGGTGATGGTGGACAGGCGCACGCTGCCACGCGTGGCTTTGGCTACCTATGGTCCCACTTGTCCCTCGGCCCTTGCCCTGGGACACCAAGCCTGTCCCAAAGGCCATCAATAGTGAGTTCGTTGCTCCGTACAGGTCTCTGGGGGGGTTCCAGCCGTGGGTTGCGGGGTGAGGAGCTCACCCTGTCCCTCTCCACAGGTGTCTACGTGCAGGAGATGGTAGATGCTGGCACGGCCAAGCTGTACGCAGGGCTCCTGGGCGTGGGGGATGAGATCCTGCAAGTCAACGGCGCGGCCGTCTCGGCGCTGGGGCTGCCCCGCATCCAGCAGCTGCTGCTCCAGGCGGACACCCTGTCCCTCCGCGTCCTCAGGCACCGTCCCGTGCCCCGATAGCCCCGGCGCTGTTCCTGGGAAACCTGCCCCAAGGCAAGTCCCCATTGTTCTGGGATGCTGCAGTATGGTGATGTGGACCAAACTAGGTTTTCTTGAGTGGGTTTCCCAGCCCCTGGGAGACAGAACAGGACCAAGGACCCCCCCCTCACACTGTCAAGCATCTCCAGGAACTCTCCCAAGTGTGGAGACAGAAGACAGCTCAGCCTTGCCATTGAGCTAGGGTGGGTCTGTCCTGCTGGGCACTGAGGTATCCTGTTTCCATGACCACCCAGGAGATATGAAGTTCCCTGCCAGTGCTGACAACCTGTGCCTGTGGGCTGGTAGGTTCCTTCTAAGTTATTTCAAACTGCATAAAAATAAATAAATAAATAAATATATATATATATACACACACACGCACACATATGTAATCATGAACCGTAGTGCCCTTGGCTTGTGGGTGATGAGGGGCTAGGTAGTGACAGCTGGTCAGGGACATGCCCTAGCCCATGTTATGGGTGTGCTGGCAGGTCAGGCTGCTGAGGAGGCCTTGCTGTTGGGTTGGTGTAACCACAGTGGGTGGCTTGTCGAGAGTGATGAATTCATGTCTTGGCAGCAGGGTGGCATGGCACACGGCCGGGGGACAGGCAGAGCTGGGATGCTGTTGGTTCAAGGCAGCAGTGGAGGCCCAAGGACTTGCTTTGTCTGTGGGGGTGAAGAAATGGGGACAAGCCATGGAGGCTCTCCTGGGGTCAATGCTCCCCTAGAAGGCTATGCTTGGGGGGTGCTCCCTGCCGTCACCCCATGGCAGCCTGCATTTTGATGGGAGATCTCTGGATGGGCTCATCTTTGCTGCCTGGTTTTACATGTCCCAGCTGCTCTAACAGCTGCCTCCAGACTGTGGCGTGGTGCTGGGGGACACGGGGCAGGCAGCCGGTGGGGGGAAGCTCAGCTGCCCACAGCACTCCTCAAAAGGCAGAATGACCCCCACTCTGGTGAGCAGCATGATGGGGGGAGCAGAGAGTGACAGGGCTGCTCTGCTTTCCTTGTGAGCATTGCTGGGACTGCAGCAGGGTGCCCATCACTGATCAGAGAGGGCTGTGCTCCTGCTGCTTTGGGGCTTCGTTTTTTCCAGCCACTGGCGCTGGAGCGGCTGCACAAAGACAACACTGCTGGCAGGCGCTGAGGAGGCTGGCGAGCAGAGGAAGCACGGCAGCAATGGCTGCCCTCGGCACAGTGATGCTCCACATCTGGGTAGCAGCCGCTCACAGCACAGAAAGGGCCTCAGAACAGCCTCAAAAGCCAAGCGGGTTGGTGGGAGCTCTTCCTGCTGTCTGGTGCCAGGAGAGGTGCTTGTCCCCGAGCAAGGGTGACTGCAAGAACGAGTGACAATCTCTGCCGCGCTGCGCCAGGCAGCAGCAAGGCATTTATTTAGTGTTAGGGGAACCACCACCAACAGAAAAAGCAAATGTACACAAGAGAAGGGAGCAGAGACAGTTTGGCGGCCTGTGGTGATCCCAGCAGCTGGGCCACTCTCCATCGAAGGAGTGAGCCCACACGGAGCACTGGGAGTAGAAAAACAGTATGGGGCTGGGAGGTGTGCAAGCACCACCCGATGAGCCCTGCACCCAGGAACCTGCTCTTGCAGGGCTACTGAGCTCAGGAAGCCACATGGACACAGCCAGCCCTGAAAAGCAGATACCACCTTGTTTCCTGCAGCACAACCAACAGACATGAGGTGCTCTACACGGCTAAGGAGCAACTGCTGATGTCATTAGTGTGAGTGGGCACTGAGGTGTGTGCTAACAGAGAATAGCTTGGCAGGGCAGCCTGGTGCCCTGCCCAGCTGCAGAAGGCACAGTGCCTGTATGGAGGGCAGGGAGGTCACACTGCTTGAAGGAAGCCACAAAAGGGGGGAGTGTTCAATGTAGGTGAAGCAGCCTGGCGTGACAGAACAAGGGGACAGAGTCTCAAGCTACGACAGAGGAAGTTTAGGTTGGATGTTAGGAAGAAGTTCTTTGCAGAAAGAGTGACTGGTATTGGAATGGGCTGCCAGGGGAGGTGTTGGAGTCCCTATCCCTGGAAGTGTTTACAGGGACTGGATGTGGTAATCTGTGCCATGGCTTAGTTGATTAGATGATGTTGGTTGATAGGTTGGACTTGATGATCTTGAAGGTCTTTTTCAACCTGATTGATTCTGATATTCTGTAAAGCTGGCTGGTGGTGAGCTTTCTGCTCAGGGAGGATGAGTTTTTTGGGGTGATTTGTGATTTCAACAGAAGTCTCAGCATCAGCACCAATTAACTTCTCTCCCAGTCCCATGTGACACCCAGATGAGCCACCCTGTCCTGTATCTTTTGGTGCCTGCAACTTCAATATGGAGCAGGGTTGAGTAAGAAATTGTCTCTGCTTTCCTGAAGAGTCACCCCAAGCCCTGCAATCTGTTTGTAGCATAAAAACCCTCCCTCTGCATTCCCCCAACCAGGGACACAGCCAGGGTGAGTTTTCTTCATTCACTACCTTTTGGTATGAACCACCTCAGCTAACTCCTAAATTCACCATCTGAGGGAGACAGTCAGGCTATCCAACACTGCCAAGACAACTCTAGTGACAAACAGCTCTAGGATAACAAAAAGATTGAGGAGTAACATGGAAAACGTGACCTAGCTTTTCAATTTCCTGCCTTTTAGTTGCTCACAATGGAGATGTCAAAAAAATAGCGACTGAGAAAGATGAAGACATCCTATTTACAAGTTCATGTGCACTTAGAATACATCATTGAGCCCCGTTCCTCTGACACTGCACAGAGAGAACATGTCTTCAATGGTCAGCAAAAAGAATCTTTAAAGTTTTTTGAGTTCTTTTTTTTGCTTTTTCCTTAAAAAAAAAAAAAAAGGTTATTTTAGACCTGACAAATCACTTGCCAAAGGGAAGCAGCAGCTGTTAAACAGAAGCGGTTGCTCAGTTATACAAGGGCAAAGAAAGCATCAGTCAATGAGCTTTAGAGGCTTGTATAACGAAGGAGGCAATTTGAAAAGCTTTTAAAGAAACTCACTCTCTGGCTAGCAGTTGTTTGCCAGATTTCAGCAAGCATCCACCTGACTTTCAAGCTCTGGGGTTTCTAACTGTGCCTGCTGCTGGCAGGGCACTAAACCCTACATGTCAGCTCCTGCCAAGGGGTGCTGGATGTGACTGCCAACGTCGCGGCAAGTCGTGGGAGGAAGGCAGCTTGGGGCAGTTCAGCCAGGGCTCCCCGCCCTGGCTGCCTGGGGTCTCAGGCCACTTCTTTTGCCCCACCCCCCACATAATGCTTCTGGCTGGCTTTGTGGTTTGTAATGCTCAGGGAATTCATTAATTCCTCCCCAGGGCTTGCTGCTCCGGGTCTGCATCCAACCGCAAGCAGCTCAGGATTGCTGCAACCGGCTCCTACCTGCAAGGGGTGGAAACGTGGAGGGTCAAGTCCCCCTCCAGCTGCCCAAGTCCAGACCTGGAGCCTAGGTCCAGCTCACACCGCAGCAGGGGAGGAGGCAGCTCCAGTCCTCCACCCCCTCTCCCTGGGGCCAGGTGAGACAACGGCGAGAGCTGGCTGCGGGTTTTCTTGCTGGGGATCACTGTGGGCGGACGGAAACGGTGAGAGTTTCAGTTCCCCGCGCTGCAGGGGTGAGGGGGCGGAGAGGGGGTGTCTGAGGAGGTTCAGGCCATCACAGGACGAAAAACAGGATGAGCACCACCAGTAAGATGACAAAGAGGATGATAATTGCACACCACTGTCTTCGATCTAGAAGGAAAAGAAAGGGTCAATCGTCCTGCTTTAACAGGGAAAGAAAATCAGGAGAGCTTCTCTTTGCTGTACTGCTAGAAGCCCAATGTAAGCCTAAAGAAGCCATAAAAAGGCAAAGCAGCAGCTCCTTTGGCAGCATGCCCCACTGCAACCGACAGGGTGACAGTGTTTCTCCTCCAGGACACATCTGCTTTTGGGGACAGATGTGGGAATTTTGAGGCTTCTCAATCAAGTTCAAACAGATCTGATAAGCCACCTCAAAAGTTATCAGGAGAGCTACTATGTGTTGCTGCTTGTTTGCAGAGTAACTTGTTTGCTAGAGGAACAGGAAAGGGGTCTGATGAAAGCTACCCAGAAGAGCTTTGCCAGGAAGGGCTTGTGGCAGCTCCCCTTAAAAAGTGCTAGGAGTGACATTTCCCCTGGATATCCTTCTAGCTTGCAGCCCCATGCAAGGGCTGCAGAAGCTCGATGCTGCACCAACTCTGAGAGCTGCTATCTGTCCATGGCCACGTCTGTGGTGGCAGAGACACAACAGTGCAGCACTGGGGACAGCACTAGTGGCACCCAACTCTGGGGCACAGCAGCTACCCCAGGAAGAGCTCTTCTAGTCAGGTACACATGATGCCAGGGACAGCAAAAATGCTCTTTCACAAATCCCAGAAGCACTCTGCAACAACTGGAGCCGTCTTCCCAGAGGGAAGGGGAGATACTCAAGGTTTGCATGACCCAGAGTGCACCATCACTGCTCAACACACTCCCGATTTCCACAAGCTCATAAATCCTCCAGCCAGCTTAATCCTGTGGAGCAGGAACACTTCTCCTCCCACCTGGCTGCTGCCTCCACAAGCTACCCAAGCACCCAGGGGAGAGTGGTACCCGGAGGAGGTGACCACCAGGCACAGTGCCAGTGCACTGAGAGGCAAGCTGGGGCAGGGGACTTCCCGGCAGGCACGCCAGGCTTCCTGTTTGCTCTGCCTGCGGCGCCTCGCCAGCCCACCCGCTTCAGGCACAGCCTTATAAGGACTTCTCTCCTAGGTTCAGCACAGAAATCGGCTCTTTCCTCTGCCAGCTGAGATAGATCTAACTGACAACAGGCCTGGGGGATAGCAGGCACCAGCAGCCCAAGGGCAAAAGGGATTTGAGAAGGCGCTTGCTACAGGCAAGTGTTTGGTGTAGAAGAAGCCACACACTTTGTTCCACAAGCAGCCCAGGAAACTGTAGTAGAGGAGGAGGCTGCAGAGCTTCTCCTCCTACCACCTAGAGGGGGATTCTCCCACCGTGGCAGCAGCAGCATAAATAGAAAGGCATCTGTAAATAAAACAAAGGCAAAGGATGGGCTGCAGAGCAGTGCCTGGGCAGAAGCAGCTGCAGGGCTTGGAAGTCTTTCCTCCTCTTTCAAGCCCCAAGAGCTGTTCCCTCCCCTCTGCTTGGGTCTGGGCTGACTGTCGGTGGGTGGGAGCATGTAGTGTCCCAGCCCAAAGATCTGAGGCCTTGTCTCTCCCTTTCCAGGGCTGGATCTGGATCCTGTTTCCCAGGACCTACCGCTTGTCATGTGAGACACTTTGGCAAGCTTCTTCATGACGTTGTCAAGCCGCGATTGAGTACTGTCCAACTCGTGGGAGAAGTCATCCAGCATCCTGGGGACACACAAGTGCTCATCAGCAAGTGGCACATCCCTTCAGGATTTCTCAGCTCTCACACACACTGGTCAAAACACTGATGGGATCACCCTGGCAGATGCAACGAACACAGCCTGGTCTCCTGAAAGCACCCAAGGGGGAAAAAAAAAACCTTCTGAAGCAGGACCTTGGCTTTAGTGGGAAGTGATTCAGAACTCCTGTCAGACTCATCCCTGTTGTATGTTTCTGGCTGAGTTCCATGGCACCCCTGCATGGTGGGCAGCAGGGATTATCCTCTTTTTAGAAGGGAAGCATCATCTGTAACTTGTGATTAGCAGAGACCGGTCAGCGAGGTCCAGGTACCAGCTTGGACTTTAAACCTCTCTTCTTGTTCAGGGCTTGCAGTTGAAACTAAAATCTTGTTCCACTCATGTATCTAGCAGGAATGAGATTTGCAATTGCTTTCAAGGTGCTTTTAAAGCTCTGCATAGAAGTTACCCCTTCACTTCCTCCACATATAAATTGGAAAGGATCTGGAAGGCTTCCTGAAGCTGTGTTTTGCCACTGCCAAGACCCCATCTGAAGAGAAATGAGCATGCCCAGAAGCAAAGTACCAGCCCAATTTGTCTCCAGCCAGTGGGACTTTAAAGCTTAGTATGTTTAAAAGGACAGCTTCCTTCATATGGAGTTCTAGGGTGCTTGTTACACCTTCATCCAGTGGGGAAAAGGAGAGTTGTAATAAACTCCTTATTGCAGTAGTTATCTGCTACTGCCTAGCAAGCACAGATGGCACATGATGATCTGGAAACAGTCACACCACTTCTACGGTGCTTCTGTGAGAGCAGAAGACTTTCAATGCTGCAAGACTTCATACAGGAGGTGGGTTTAAAGCCCCTCCTCCCACCATAGATGACCTCACCAGGGATACAGCCCTCCAGACACCCGCCAGCCAAACAAACAAGGAGGGTTTGTAGGCAGGAACCCTTCCAGCTTCTGTTAGCCTGCAAAACTGGAAACTTTATGCATGTGTTTGCAAAGGACAAGAAGAGGGAAAGAAATCTAATTTATATGTAAATGGTGGATTCATATTACCTTGTGAGCTACCCTTTAACCCCTTGCGTGGGTGAAGGTTATTTTTAGCTTTAACTGTGAATAGCAGCTCTGTGCTGCCTGTCTCGGAGCAGTGAGGCAGAGCTGAACGCTGCTGGGTCAAAAAGTTAATCCAGGGCAGCACAGAACCTTGTGGAGGGGGAAAGCACTCAGTATTCCCATTACACAGCACCTCCCTCCATCATCTGTTGGACAGTGCTGGCTGCCTGAAGCCAAGGAGTTACCTGTGTGCCCTAGTGCATGAAAAGGAGAGAAGGGACACTGGCAGCTAAGCCTGCCCTAGATACAGGCTTTCAAACCAACAGGACTGTGGCTGGCTCCTTGCAGGCCACAGTAAGAAATGCTTTTCGCTGCCCCACATCGAAGGCAACCTAGGAGAGACTGCTTGAGTAACTAGTAAATTCAACGTGCTAAGGGAGGCAGAGTTGTGTGTGAGGACCTCTAGCTGTGCTGCAGTCAGCCCCATGGTGAGTTTTCGACACCAAGTCTCAAGCTTACACTGCTTGCTCCTCCAGCTCCCCGCCGATGCGCTGGGACATGTTCTTCAGCACCCCGATGCTGCCAGAGACCAGCTCCAACTGCTCATCTTGCTGCTCCACAATCAGCTGTGGCCAAAGACAAGGGAAACAGGCAATTACAGGTCTGCCTCCTGCAGCTGGGTTAGAGCCAGACAATTCAGTGGACAGACACTTGCTGCTCAGCCAACATCAGCTGTGGGACCTGGATACAGACCTAAGTCACCAGGAATGAGGACCACATTCCTAAGAAATGCTGGAGAAGTGACAGCTGCAGGAAAGCCTCCGTGGCATGACACCCCTGCAGCACAGCAGACTGCAGGCTCCTAACATCCCTCCAACTCCAGCCTCAGCATAGCCATGCTCTCTCTCTTCCCTGCTAAAGCAACTCTTGAAAGCCACAGAAGCTGGTCATCCAAACCTCTGCAAGCCCCCTGCCTGCAGCAGGCAATAAGGAGCCATGCTGACGCTGTGCTTGGGAAATGCAACCCAATAAATGCTGCAGCTAACAAGGAGTTAACGTGAGTAAAAAGCTTTTGCAGCTTCTACAGCTAAAAATAGCAAGCCTGGCACCCAATGTGCCAAAGGAATAAGTCTGCTGATGTTTTAAGTCATTTTCAGGGCACAGTCATGCTAAGGATTAGGTTTACCCTAGTTACCTATTTCTGAATCTACTTATCCCCCTAGAGTCACTAGGTAAAACTTGTCTGAAAGCTGGGCAGCATCACAGTTCAGCACCTTTAGAGGAGTTGGCCACCTCTAAGAAGCTGCCTGGTTAAAGGCCTGTATTTGTGTGGGCTGCTGCAGGTGGGTCTGCATGCTGCCTGGGTGCTTCTCCAGGCAAACTGCCCCAGCAGCAGGAAAGTACCTCACCAGAGGTTCTCACAAAGCCCTTGTGCTGGCTTTCTCACGAACCCCGTGTTGACAAAGGCAGGAAAAGGAAGCAGGCACGTGGCTCCTGCTCCTAGCCTGTTCTGGTGAAGATGCACACAAACAGCAGCTCAAGTTTTAACCAGGGGAAATTGCACAAGAGAAATGGGCTTTCCTCTTGCTGCAACACTTCTACTATTTCAAGCATTTCAGCAGTCCTTGTGGTATCAAAGCTCAGTGCACTACAGATTCCGGGTAGTGCTGTGAGCAAAGACGAGTGCTTTCAGGCTCCTGGATCCAGACCAGCCATGGACTGTAATTTCTTTGGCTCTTGCAGCCCATACCTCGTGCCCTCAGTGCCCATTTGGCAAGCAGAGCTGCCTAACCTGCATGGTGCCAGCTGCCTTACCTGTTGCTGAGCTTGCTGCTCCTCGATGAAGTGTGAATTTGCTAACTGCAGCTCCCGGTCCAGGCGGCTGTACTTGTCAGGTCCAGAGCTCCAACTCTGACTCCCGCTTTCTCCCAGCAACACCTAAACAGATGCAGAGCCCTTAGTAACACCTTTTGTCTGCTCAGAGCCCATCTAGAAGGTGTAGTGGGAAGGCAGACAAAGCAATACACCTGCACGCATGTGAAAAGCATCCTTTTTCTCCTGCTCTGTTGCTACTCAGCCAAACTGCTATCATGAATTAAACACCATAAAGCCAAAACACCAGTCTGGGAAGCCTCTGCAGCCTGATACTGCAGCTTTGCCTCTCCAGCAGCAGGAGAGCTGGAGTACAACCAGCAGTGTGGTCAGGAGCTTTGCACAGCACAAAGGACTAGCGAAGGTCTGTTTAAGAGACAGCACTGTGTGCTAGGACATTTAAGCTGGGAAGTATCAGGATATACTGTGTTAACAGATGCACAGCTTAAACTGAATGCTCTGCTGCTCAGGAGGGACTTAGGAGGGTCTGGATCAAGTACTTAACCAGTTGAGCTGATAGTAAAACACTGAAGTACATAACCACAGCAGTGCTGCATGCCTGTTCTTTGATTCAGGCTACCTGTTCCTCCATGAGACCCTTCAGCTGCCAGCACACAAGACTACACTTTCCACCTGCTCTACAACCCGAAGAGAGAAGCTTGAGAAAAGCCAGCAGAGATGTGGCTTTCCAGCTGAGCAAGTTTGCTCCGTGGAAGGGGTACAACATGAGTGATAGATGCTGAAAGGAACATGGCCTGCAGGTGAGGAGCTGCACCCTGTGGCACTACCAGCGGGTTAGGGAACTCTGCCCTGCAGCATGGAGGCAAAGCCAACGCATAACAAGACTATCTCGCAGCTTCTGGTCGTGGGCAGGAGGCAACAACCAAGTGTGAAGAACAGCAAGACAATGATAAGGCTGCTGGGGCAGGCTCAAAACAGGACGGTCTTTATGGTTCATCTGGTTTACAAGGTTCAAGAAGAGTGAGGAAAGCTGGCAGACTGACCATCCAGGAAGCCAACAGGACATTTGGCTTTGTCCGCCCCCGAGACACTGAGCAAGCTCCTGGTTGTCTCCAGCTTGTGGCAAGCACAGCTCCCACTCATTTAATGTGCTGCATTAGTTTTGCTGCAGCTTTAACAGAAAGGCCTCTGTTTGACAGCTTCAGCCTGCGAGAGCCAGGTCACCACCAGCCAGCCCCTTGGACAGAGAGACAGGCTGGAATAGCCACTGCAGCCCAGCACAAGCTTTGTGGTCTGGAGAGAAGACAAGGGGCTGGGGAAGGGGGAGTAAGACAGCAAGGGGAAGTCAGTTTTCCTGACCAGCTGTTGCTCCACAAGCTGAGCCATGTGGTCTCCTTCAGCAAACAGGAACTTCACACAAAGAAAAGCAGTGAACTCAGGGACAGCTACAGACCTGTTTGACCATGGGTGTAAGGAACTTTGCTTCTTCAAGTGTTTGTGAAGCACATCAATTAACCTCATAAGAAGCTCAGGAAGTGGCTCTGTCCTTCTCAGGAGCTTGGCCAGTTTGTCATTTTTGCCACAAGTGGTAAGACTGAGGTATCCAAGCAAGTTAATTGTTTGGAGTGCACACCAACTTTTACTGAGGTAGCTGAGATCTCCTTACAGCCTCCCTGTCAGCCACATGTATTTCTATTCCTCAGATTACCAGTGCAGACAACCTGAGACTCCTCGAGCTTCTTTCATCTTCTTACATGGCTAACTATTACGAGAGGCAGCTGTGTGAAAGGATATTGCAGCATCTCAGCTCCTAAATAGAGCAGAGCACAGGATTACCTTCACTGATATGGATTCTGAGGAGGAGGAGGGAGATTCCCCTTCCCACAGGATGATGCAACACTGACAGTTGTACACAACCAGATCTGAAGACAGAGACAGATGGCAAGTGCTGACTTACTGCTTTTTAGAGACAAGCTGGGATGGCAGCAGCAGCAACACGCCTTTGAGAACCACCTCGCTCAGGTCAGCACACCAGACACAGTTCAGACACAGCTTTGCTGCAGCACACAAACCCCTTCCCAGAACTAAGCTTTTGAAGGGGTTGCACTACAGGCAGGGTACATATTGTTAACAGCTGCTTTTGCACAGTTTTGATCAGCGCTATCTAACAACGTGGGGCCTTGAAATAAGCGAAGATAGAAGCTTCACCTTAAGACACCAGCTGCTAGAGCTAATGAATCCTCCTTAAAGTACCAAGGAGCCACTACATTCACTTGTTTCCTGTTTCTGGTGCTCACCTGCCTGTTTTTCCTTTCAGCCAGTGCCTGCATGGAGGAGTTTGACATCTGATCCTTCATTTCCTGTTTGTTCAAAGAAAGAAGAAGTATGTCAGCAGTGGCTCTGAGGTGACATGCAGCTTCAAGGTGCTACAGAACTGTCTGTACTCAAACAAGGCCTCTTTAGGGGGAGTAAGGGAAGGGAGATTTGCTTTGAAAATGCATGGTTTTGAAGAGTCTGGAAGGATAACATAGAAACTGTTTTAGCAACATCAGAATCAATGGCAAGGAGATGTTTAGAAAATATTCCTTTGCTACCAGTTTTGCTCCACTACAGCCAGAAACACTTTGATTTGTGTAACATTAATGTTCCCACTCTTAAGAAAGAGCCATGTTCTTATAGGTTTAGGAAGCCTCATCCCAGTTGCATCTGTGTGATGGTTTGGGAGTTACCGGCCCCCCCCCCCCGCAATGAAATCACTTAGACTAGATTCAGCCAGCTGGAAGTTAAGGAATGAAGCTTTATATTCACAGCTTAGCACAATATACAAGCAGATATTTACAATATTTACAGCTATATAGAGAAATATACAAGTTAAAAGTAATACAGAAACACAATACCCCTCCCAGAAATCAGAGTCCCCAGGAGGGGCTCCCAACCTCCCTTCCACCTTCTTTCCATCCCTCTACCTTATCCCAGAGTTTGCCTTACATGTAATGTGAGTTTGGAGGATTGGCCAGGGGGGTTAGAAGCAGAGTGATTAGTTGGGTTATACAGCAGAAGAGAAACACAGACTCCGATAGAGAGAAACACACTGTTTTATCTATATTTGTGTCCTTGCTTTTATACATCTAGCAAGCCTATGAGTGAAGTAGACATCACCACTGTTTCCTTTTCACAGCCTATAATTTAATTCCTCTCATTAAAATATTCAAATTAGCCTCAAACCAGCACAATCTGGTTTTAGACTGTTGAGGACAAGACTGATTTCCTGGCTACCCTCTCAGATGTATCTACATTTTCTCTTTTATCAACTAAGTTTTGGTGTTGAATCCTCTCAGATGGTCACTAGCCATTGAAGGTCCCCATCACAATGTAAAGCAGTCTAGTTTTAATAGGGTAGATTAGCAAGTAGCCAGTATGATCTAACAGCGGTGGGTCTGCCAGCATAGTTCTGATGTCACCAAAACATTTAGGTATCTTTTTCAGTAGAAAAGGTATTGCCAAAGAGCATCAGATCCCACTCCACTACTTCTCACTGGCTAATGTTCATGCTACTGTCTATCAGGAATTCCTCCCTGGGAACTGGAAATCAGATCCATAACGCCACTAACAAATTTCACTTAGCAGTAGGAGATGCTGCTCCCAAACCCATTAGCCAGCAGTTTTTGTCCAGAAAAAGAAGACCATGGAGCAGGCTTGTCTGATCCTGTCTTTTTGGGAGTGGACTACACTAAGGCAAGGCTGCTGCCTTTGTACTGATGCCTGCCACTCAGGGCCAGTGTAGTTTGGGGCTTAGTTCCCACGCAGCAACCCTTAGGAACTGCATCCGGACCACAGGACTGCAGGTAGGGAACAAGTTTGCT
This sequence comes from Ramphastos sulfuratus, assembly GCA_013399055.1. NCBI lineage: Eukaryota > Metazoa > Chordata > Aves > Piciformes > Ramphastidae > Ramphastos > Ramphastos sulfuratus. The sequence goes on along the minus strand of WBNM01027892.1, from coordinate 351,781 downwards.
GTTAGCCACAGCAATGCATTTTGTGAAGTAGGAATATCAGAGTCATGAGGGGCAGCAGAAACTAAGCTACCCTTAGTGTAGCTATTAATAGAAAGAAAACTTCTTAACTAGCAGCACGTCACCAGGCAGTGAAGATTTCAGGAAGATGATGTTAATCTATTTATTACCACAGAGTTGCTCAAATCCTCCTTTTGCTTATGAAATGTGAGCTGAAACTAAAAAAAAACCCCAAACCAAACAAACAAACAAATCTTCCCCCCGTTAAAAATAAATCTAGTGTTTGGTTGGACTGTTTTGTAGCAGTAGGAAGTTGAAGTCACCACATCAATAATGTTAGGCTTTAACCATCTGTCGGTGTTCAAAGTGGACTCCTTGTTTTTGAGAAATGGTGCTAAAAAGCCCAGGATAGCTGTGATTTCCTTCACCTCTGCATCACAGCAGTCCTTTCTCTTCCTTCCCAGTGTCTACAGATTTCCAGATAGGCTGTTGCAAGAGAGGTATGAAGACTTCAAGGGACAGCAACAGCAGAGGAGGGTGTGCCATGGGCTACCTGCCCCCTTGCAGTCCCAAACCCATCTGAGCAGCACCAAGAGGAAACACCGGGGGAAGAGAAGGAAGCCTGAGAGAACAGGTAGCAGGTTTATCCTCTGCCTTCCACTTCAGCATGAAAATGGCCACAAGCTTTACTGGTTTTGCCCACCTCACCACTCTCACTGCCTTTCACACGCTCTCATTCCTTACCCTGACCACCTGCCGCGTGCTTGTGATGAAGGCTTTCCTGATGCCCAGCTCTGTTGCATCGAGGTTGAACTTCCGCGGGTTTGCCTCAACAATGCGTAAGCAGCAAGTCAAGGAGTCTCCATTAGTGGTGGTGGATAGCCACACGGACACACGAACCCCAGGAGTACCTCTGAAAGGGACTACCATGTGGCCACAGCACTCTGCCCTTTCCCAAAATCTGATATGGGGGATAGAGAAGGAAAAAAACAGGCATGGCAGGGACATAGTCTGTGCAGCACGTGTGTCAGTGTGAGGTTCCTCTCCTGAGATTTTTTTGGTTCTCTGATGCTGTGCAGCACTTTCAGGAGTGTTCAGAAGAACACAAGGGAATAGAAGTATTTCTGGAAGCCAGCCTAGAGTCTGACTGCCCACAAAGAAACCCAAATTCATACAACACAATAGGCTTTCTAGAGCAAAGCATTTTAGAATACACCTTGGCAAAAGAAAACCAAAAAGGCAAAAGGAAAATCCTTCCATTGAACGCATTTGCCTTCACTTCTCATTTGCAGTTAGGGAAAGGCTGAGTAAAGGCAAAATTCAATCTTGAATTGTCCTGATTTCTGCAAAAAGTATCTAACACTTCAGGTCTTTAGGGATCCACATAACCCTGCCTTCAAATGACCACAAAAAGGATATTAATTGTTTCATCCAAGTCTTCCAGGTCCCACTCGATGCTTCGCAGGTTGTTCCTGAGCTCATTAGTGGTCCAGTCGATTTCTTCTCTTGTGGCAATGGAGGGATCTTGCAAGAGCTCTGTCCACCTCTGGAAGAGCCCTTGGGCAGTGTTGACAGCTTTCTGCACCTCCCTGCACTCAGGATGGTTAAAGAGAAGCAAAGGGATTATATATGACCACGTGCTCTGCAGCAGTCAGATCAGGACAGCCCTGTGCCCAGCTGAGCGGGAAAGCACAGCTTTCTCCCAAATGTCTCTCCTCCAAACAATTTTTCAGTTGAGTTTGTTAAATAAGGATTTGGTCTACCTGCTGGACAATCCCACCTCTTGCTACAGCACAAAGTGCTGAGCAGCAAGAACTTACAGTTCATCTATTAATGAATGGACTTATTTCTTTACAGGTGGTTTCTATCAAATGTCCAAGCCAGGGCAGAATGTCTGAGCAAGGTGGCTCTTTGGCAATTAATGTTTTGCATTCCACTAAACAGCTTTCCTCTGAAGGCCCTTGACAACCTAGGTAAGATACCCTAAGGACACACAGAATTACAGGAACTGTCCCCACAATACAGCCAGGCAGACTGTTGAGTGCAGCACTGTTTAATTTAATTCAGCATTTCAAAAACAAAAACAAAAAAACAAAAAAACAAAAAAAAAAACCCACCCCACACCCCCACAGCTCTAGTAGGCTAGCTTAGGGAACAGAAAATCTTTTCTGCTGCTCTAAGCGTTTTGGAGATGAATGCATTCACAGCAGGGGAAGGCAGGCTTTGCTGACAGCATTGAACTGCTTGGATGGTTTGGGGCAAGCAGGTCTTTAAATCTGGGTCATGGTCCAGCAGTGTGGGGATCTGTATTTACAAATTCTACGGTCCTGAACCACTCTCTCAGGTTCGTGGAAAGCCAGGACAGGAGGTTACAGACAAGACTAGACCTTGCTGGTGTGGTGGTGCGGACCACCACAAGCCCAGGAGCTTGCACACAGCATCCACACAAGATGCAGGTGTTTATCCCCAGTGAAGGAAAGCAGGTTGTCAGCAGGGGAAGACCAGGAGGGATGAACTGAGCCTGCAACCTGCTGGGACTGCAGCCTTCTCTATGCTACACCATGGCCTGAAGTAGTCGGCTTTGTTGTTGAAGCTACAGTCTCTCAGCACCCCGATGTGTGTCCCTCCTCTTGAATGCCCACGGCTTGAGTCTGCCACATCTAGTGCCTTGAATGTCATCAGCTTGCACTGAGGATCTGGAGCTTTGTTCCTTTCACTATGTGCTAGCAAAAGTTTGGGTTGGGTGGTTTTTTTGTGTGTCCTTTGTTGTTTGCTTTTTTTCCCTACCTACACATAGTTAGGGAAGTACCCAGAGTCAGGAATTTAAAGCAGTGTTGGGTGTCCTCTGATGGCAGGAGTTATGACCTCGAGTGGAGCAAACTGAATACAAAGTGGACAGCCTCCACCAATCCCTTTCACCCCAACCTGCCGGGTAATAATTACCACTGGGAGCGGCAGCATATCCCCTCTGCCCTGTCAGCTCTTCCCTGCACAGCGCGGGAATCTCTCCAGAAAGTTTGACAGGACGTTTGCTCCCCAACCATGGCAACTAGGATTTTTTCCTCTTAGCACCAGTTCGGCCTAGCAGAGCAATTCACTTTCCCTGTCTGCACCAGCATCCCTTCCCACGTCTCTTGTGCTCACCCAGCTCTCCCTGTCTCATTCCTCGGAGTACCTTTTCTGAGTGTTGTTTTACTGCGATGTGAGGCAGGTGACCAGGCCACAACAGAACCTGAGGTTGGCCTCAGGGTATTTTTTAGAGACCAAGGTGCTTTCACTATGACAATTTCAATTTTCCTTTCCTTCTGCCTGGACCACCTTTCCTAGGCTTTGCCTTTCTTCAGGCTGTTCTTGCTTCCTCTCATAGCAACCATGTTGCAGTTTCTCCATCAGCTTGGTTCCCGCTCCTCTCCATCTTTCCTCCTGGACACCACGATCCTAGCCTCTTGAGGATGCCACCCGTGCCCTGCTCAGCCTGCTACAAGGCGACTTTTCCCAAGCCACTGACGGCGGTGACAGCTAGACAGGCTGTCTCCAAACTATCCCATCATGCTGGAGCCGCACCTGCAGCCGCTTCATCTCCCGCTTCTCTCTACCGGGGGCTGCAGCCTCCAAGCTGGACTCTCCCTGGCCCGCAAAGTGGGGGACACTTCGTGCTGGGAGGCCCGAGCGCGGCTCGGCACCTGCCCGGCACAGCGCTTCATCCTGGGGCCTTCCGCGCCGATCACCCCAGCGAGGCCCGGGGCCGTCGCAGACCCCCTCACCCTTAGAAAACTGGGGGACAAAGCCGCCATTTTTCCCCTCCCCACTCACCTCCGGAAACCACCCCCGGCCGCCACTTACCCCCTNACCCCCTCCCTCCACTTCCCGGGCCTCCCCCGCTGCGGGGCGCCCGTACCCAACCCCGCCGAGGCGGGGGTACGCCGGAAACCCTGCCCCGGACCCCGCGGCGCAGCACTCACCCCTTCACTACGAAGAAGGGGTCCTCCATCGACATGGCGCTGTCGCTGCCCCGCCGCCGCGCGCCCCGGCCGACACGCCCCCACCCCTCGCACCCGCCGCCGCGCACCGCCCGCCGCCCCGCCTTGGCGCCTGCGCGCCGCGCCGGTGCGGGGGGGGGGGAAGGGGCAGACTTCGGTGACGTCACGTCCGTCCGCCCCCGCCGCGCGCTGCCGGCAGTGACCGCTGCGGGGGCGGGGCGCGAGTCAGCTCTTTTTCAGTGAGCGCTTATCCAAGCCCCGGGAAACTGCCAGCCCTTTGGGTCCTGGGGCTTGGAGACAGTCACAGAGTGCTGGTGTAGTGAGGTTGGAAGGGGCCGCAGTAGAATATCCAGTCCGAACCCTTGCCAGAGCAGGGTCCCGCACAGTACATGGCCGAGGGTTAGAATGGTCGGGCGGGTTTGGAATCTCTCCAGGCAAGCAGACTCCACAACCCCTCTAGGCAGCCTGCTCCCAGGGCTCCAGCACCCTTACAGGGAAGTTTTGCCTCCTGTTCAGGCTTATGCCTGTTGTCCCTTGTGTCACTGAGCACCACTGAAAAGAGTCTGGCCCCATCCTCTTGATCAGATTTCCTCTCAGTCCGATCTTCTCCAGGCTAAACAGCACGAAGTCTTTCAGCCTGTCCTTGTCAGAGAGATGCTCCAGTCCTTCAGCACCTTAATAGCCCTCCACTGGACTCTCTCCAGTAGTTCCCTGTTTCCTGAACTGAGAATCCCAGAAGTGGACACCAACTCCAGATGCAGCCTCGATAAGGCAGAAAAGGGGAGTAAAACCTCCCTCAAGCTGCTGGCTGCACTCTTCTAAATGTATCCCAAGATACCATGAGCCATCTTGGCAGGAGCACATGGCTGTCTCATGCCAGATGGTTGGGCTACTTTGTGCTCCTGCCCAGTGTGGAGAGGGACAGCCAGTCTGCTTTATCCCTGCTGCGCTTCCTGCCTGGGAATGAGCAGGCACGGCTTCCTTCCTTCCTCACTTCTGCAGGGTGAGAACAGCCCTTTGCCTCCTGGCTTTTGTCCATCTTGGGGTGAGCCCCCACCCTGTTTCTTCACTGCCTCCTCTCTGAAATCCATAGTAGCCTCTCAGCTGTGAGCATAGATAGCTCTGGGCTTAGAAGAACTGGCAGGTGAGAAACAGTGCTTCTGCAGCACTGGGGATGTTCCATATGCACATGGCTGACATGCACAGGGGACTGACCCAAGTGCATGGTGCTAACCAAACGTGGCAGCGGCTCCAGCATCCCCAGCAAAGACAGTGCTGCTTCAGGGAGGGAACAGGCACAAAACCCATTTGCAGAGAGATGCCTCCTCAGCATGTGAACTGGATTCCTCGCTTGTGCAATTGCAGCAGCTTTACTCATGAGTGGGGTGGGAAGGCTGTGGCACATGTAAAACCGGTTTCTGCAGTTTGTGGGGTGCGAAAGCTGCCTCCTGCTCCAGCCAGCTCCACACCTGGGAAGCTGCAGCTCACCAGGTGTGGTGCAACGGGCAACAGCTTTGGGGCTTGTTTTTGCTGGCCCTTCCTTGCTGCACCTTGGATGGGTTGTTTTGGGGGGGTCCCCTGCCAAATGCACCGTGCTGACCATGGGGGTTCCTTCTAGGGAAAAAACAGTGCTAAGGAGTCAATGGGCCAGTTTCTCTCTACCTGTCCCTCTAAGGCTCTTTACTCTCCCAAACCTCATGAGCCTCCTGTGGTTTCCACCTGTTCTTTATATACTAGTAGCCATCCAGTACCTGAAGGGAGCCTACAAGAAAGCCGAGGAGGGACTTTTTACAATGCCTCTTCCTGGAGGTGTTCAAGGACAGTTTGCACAGGGGCTTCAGCAACCTAGTCTAGTGAAAGGTGTCCCATGGTGGGGGGTTGGAGCTAGATGATCTTTAAGGTCCCTTCCAGCCCAGACAATTCTTTGATTCATGCCCTTTAGAGCTTGCACCTTCCCCACTGCCACTACTACTCATGCTGTACTGCAGCCGTTGTCTCCTGCTCTAGCAGCTTTGGCCTTCTTGCTAGAATAGAGGAAGAAAATTGGCATGTTTCCAAGCAGGGGAAGAAGAGTTTGTCTTTGGCTGGAGCTGCTTGTCAATTCTGGTTTCCTCCTTCCAACAATGTTCCAGCAGAGGCCTTGTATTTAATGGGTGCCCACGCTGGCTCACCTTTGGGTGCTGCTGCTCTTTGCAGGGACAGCGTTTTACCATGTGCTGTGCCTTAACAGCTTGCATGTTGCAAGCGAGCTCAGAGGTGGTGGCTTGCTCTGCAAAGTGCAAGGCACCATGACTTACCTGTCTGAACATGCATCCTCAATGGGGACACCCCTCTGAAGCAGCTGGGTGAATGCCATAGCCTTGATGCTCTTTATTTAGAGCCTCCAAAAGATTTGGTTGTGGCAGTGAAGGTGCTTGAAGGTGTGGTGCATTCTGAGCAATGCACTGAAGATTATTTGGCTTCAATTTGTTCACATCAGGGGCAATTTACAGCACCCTCCTTTGGTGTGCTGAGACTGCAAAATTTGGCTTGCTCTCTCCAAGCATCCTCTGAAAACTGGGAACTGTGCTTGGAAAGGAAGAGGGGGGGAAGCTCATGTAGCTTTTGTGAGTTACTAGCCAGGAATGTCAGACAAATCCTTGAATAAATTATATGAAATGCTATTATTAGATTATTATTCACTTAATTGAAAATTATTTGCTTTGTATGTGTTTGTGAAAAAGCACAAAGCTTTGCAGGGGCTGTTGAGAGGTAAAAACAAGGAGGTGCTACCAAAACGTAGGGAAGTTGCAAACTTTCCAGGAATTAAAAAGGCAGCCTTGTCTTTGATGCTAGAAATCAATTTACATCATGTAGTAACTTACTTAGATTTTCACATGAAAGCCACTTCAGCCACACTGCATATTTTTAGAATGGGGGTAATTTTTACCCTATTTTGTGGGAAGTTCTGGGGTTTGGCTTGGAAGCAGCAGGGAGCATTTCAGCAGCTTTTTGGCACGCTCAGCTCACTGATTCCTCTCTGAGAGAGGAGCACTCAGTGCATGGCACACAGCTGTAGAACTGGTCAGGAAATATATGATTAAACACACCAGAAGTGCCAAATCATCAGAATCCCAACTCTCTGCAGGGAAGAACTGGGCTCACTGAAACTTTTATCAGGAAAATGTTTGTGGCATGTGTGTACATGCACAGAGGTGTGTGTATGTGTGTGTGATTCCATACCAGCTTGGTACAAAGAGATGGCTTTTCCTCTTAGGGAAAAGCTGGATTGGTTTCAGTTTGGATTTGTAAAAGTGTAGAGATTTTTTTTTCTCCCCCTCCCTCTAGAAAAGGATTTACAGCTAAGGAAATGCAAATGAGTTTTGGATGCTTTGGTGGTTTTCCTTCTTGTTTGTATTTTTAGTGAAAGTTGAAGATTTTTGATAGTTATTGTACGAGGAGGATTAGGGCAGTGATAATAAAACACTAGTCTGTAGCTAAATATTCAATGTCGTGTTGGGCAGTGAAGGTTTCCAGCAAATCCCAAGGCTTCCAGCAAATTCTACCCACTTGTGGACCCTCTGTGTATATACCTAGGTTTTCTGAGCCTCATTTTTACAAATCTGGGGTTTTTCCCTGTGGAGTTCAAGAGGCACGGGGATGTACTATAGAGCATCCAACAGAGAGCTACAAGGATGATTAAAGGACATCTGCCTTATGAGGAAAGACTGATAGACCTGGGGCTGTTTAGTCTGGAGAAGACTGAAAGGGAAGAAGTCTTATTAATGTTCATAAAGGATGGTGTCAAGAAGAAGGTGCTAGTCCCTTTTCAGTGGTGTCCTGTGACAGGACAAGGAGCAATGGCACAGAAAGTTCCACCTCAGTGTCAGGAAAACTTCTTTGCTGTAAGAGTGATGGAACACTGGAACAGTTGCCCAGAGAGGTTGTGGAGTCTCCTTCTCTGGAGACTTTCAAGACCTGTCTGGATTTATTTCTGTGTGATCTGCCTTAGATGATCCTGCTTTGGCTTGGACTGGATGATCTCTGGAGGTCCCCTCCAACACCTACCATTCTATGATTTTAAGCATAAAGAGAGCAGATGATACAAGTCCCTCAGTTATGTGATGATGACCTGACAGCAGAAGCTCCAAGGTGTTAAAAGATTGCAAGAGGCGACTGCTCCTTGCTAAAAAGATGCTTTGGATCCTGGATGATGCTTCTGGTCCCATGTGCTGGAGCTAATGGAGCAGTTTTCCTTGGGCTTGCAGTTGTCTGGGAAAGAGTGAAGCCTGACTGAAGCTTCTTTTGTGGTCACAGCTTTTCTCCTGTTGCTGTTTCCTAGGATCACAGAATCCTTTCAATTGTAAAAGACTAAGGTCATTGAGTCCAACCATTCTCTTGCTCTACAAAGTCTGGTGCTAAACCATGTCCCTCAGCACCACATCTCTGCCTCTTTTAAATACCTCTGGGGATAGTAATTTAACTACCTTCCTGGGGAGCCTGTTTGTGGTTCCATCTGGTTTCATGCCGTAGCCATATCCTTGGCTGTGTGCAGCAGAGACTGCACACAGCAATGCAAGGCCTGTGTGCAGCAGAGACTGCAAACCATTCTGGGCAGCTGGGCAGAGGTGGTAAAAACACAATCAAGTATGTAACAAACGAGCAAATGCAAGGTGATAATTCACGGTAGGGTGCAGGATGACCGTTCACAATAAGGGTTGGTTTGGAGAAAATTAACTTTCCTCTTTGTAGTGCATGAGCAATTGGTCATCTAATGAAGATGAAAATGGGAAATGAAATTAAGCAAAGGTGATGTTGCTTTCTGCAGGGTGAACCACTGGGACTGCTGTCACAAGATTCCAGGGGTGCTGATTACTTATCTTGATCCTAAAAGAGGTTAAATTACATGAGTAGTGAGGTGCTGTACTGACAGAGCCCTTGTTACTTTCTGTAAGTGGGTGAAATTAAAAGGAACTTTTCCCTGGCAGCCTTTTCCCATAGCCTTTCTTGTTATCCCGGTGTTCATGGATGACCTCACCAGGGTTCTGGGCTCCATCACATAGCTCCACAAACAAAGTGAAGGATGAGCTGGCTAAAGGAAGATTCCTACAAGCGGGAGGTGGCACAGATCAGGAGCAAGAGGAGCCAACACCTGCTGCCAGGCACAGATGTTTTATTTGCAGTTTCCCTTGATGGCAGGAGGAGGGATTCAGCACAGAGAGGATCTGCTCTGCCCTTGCTGCTCTTGGTGGTGGTTGCTACTCTGAGGACTCAAAGTTGCCTCCTGGCATGTCTTTGGATTATTAATAAGCACTATGCATGGTGTGATTTGCTGGCAAGTCCCAAGAACCCCCAGTCCCCCCTTTCATAAGCTAGCAGCCTCTCCTAGAATAACAGCTCCATAGCTATGGAGCATCATTGGACAACTTCCCCATCACGCCTAAGTGGGAAGTGGTCTCACAGAGGACACATCTGCTCTCTGGGAGGTGCAGAGGGCTGCAGTTGTCATTTGCCTGCTGGCTAAAAGGAAGGTGACATTGAGATACCAGGAAAGAAAAAAAAATAATTAGGCTGGGACTCCTTTGGGCCAGCAATCTGCCCCACGGTTTGCTGAACTGTGGCTTCAGCTGGCTCCATGTGGAGTTCAGTGCGCACAATTAATTCAAGATGTTTAACCCCTTGTTGGGCTGCAGGTGAATGCCACCCAGGCTGCCACCTTCTTTAGCAAAAGGTTGGCTGCAGATCTCTCCATTGAAAACCATAGGCTTTGCTGGAGGGTTCACATCCCAGGCTGGGCTGCATCCCCAGGCTGTCTTGCTTTTTTTTTTGCTCCCCAACACAAGACAGTGTCTGTCTTTGGAAATGGCAGAGGAGCCATTGCAGGCGTATCAGAGGGAAAAAAATATACAGGAAAGTGGACTACAATAGAAGGATTGTCTGATAGGAAACCCCAGACAAATAAATGCATTTTTTTTCCCCAGGAAACCCAAACCAGTTCCATAAACCACCGAAAGATGTGGGGCCACATTTTTTCCAAGGGAAATGGCTGCCTGAAGAAGCTGATAGCTGGGAGTAGGATTTCTCACACCCTCACCCCACCCCCTCCTTTGTGTTTGGAGGTTGATGGAAGAGTAGAAAGATTTCTGATGGGCAGGAGGTCCAGATCACAGATCTCCAGGGGAGGGAAATCCCAACCCAGAGCCTTAAAGTGAGGGAAAGGAAATTTGAAATCATTCATGCAGGGGGAAAAGGGGGGAATCCCAGGTCACCGGTGAAAAAAGATGTGTAGGAGAGAGTCTGCCTGCCTAGGGTATCTACATTATCATCTCTGCCAACAGGAAGGGGGGGTTTAACCCTGGAAAACCCCTTTGCTTTCTAGTACGTGGTTGTGCTGCAGGCTCACACCCTGCTTGTGGTTTCAGGGGCGGCTGTCTGGGCGCTCTCGGAAGCTGAGGGAGCTGCTTCCTCTCCTTTGGGTTTAGGTTTGTATTGATTTGTTTGTATTTGTTTCATTTGCCCTTTTTGTTTGGCTTGCATTCAGCAGTGATTAGCGGTTAGCGTTCTTGGCTGTGTTCTGGGATGTTTCACAGCTTTTCAGACCTTATCTCCAAGCATGGATAAAACAGAGCCATTGTGAACCCTCGGGATTAGGGTACCAACTGCAGCAGGTCCAGACTGCATCCATGTGAACATCGATGTTTCTGAAGAAAAACGCAAACAAAACAGCCTCACACAAACCTCCTTATCCCTCCTGAGCCGTGCGAGGGTCCCTCTAGAAATGAACTCTGACTGAGGTTGAATCCATGTTTAGAAATGTTCCTCCCTGTCTTATTTTACTTCTGTCAGCAATCCCTGGGGATACTTCGGGATCTCTCTGGGGTTTTAGCTATCCTCCTTTTGCTGCAAGCAGCTTTTGGTGTGAAGGATTTTGCCCCAACCTCACTGGTGCAAACGGAGGTGTGGATGTTTTCATAGACTCAGAATCATGGAATGGTTTGGGTTGGAAGATTGGAAGACACCTTTAGAGATCATCTAGTCCAACCTCCAATTTTTTTTTTCTTGTTGTTTGTTGATTTTGTTTTGTTCCCATCTTCTTCCCAGGAAGGGTCTAACTCATGAATCTTGGTCTGAATCAGAGAAGGGATGATGTGCTGCAGTGATGCTGGGACAGCCAAATGAAGGGATGGATGCCTTCAGCTTATGCTTTGAGGAGACGTTCGTGTCACCATTGTCCTACCCTGGAGCATTTTCCATCTCTTCGCTGCAGCTGGCTTCCCCCTGGGGTCTGGGCTGCACATTTGGTGACAGCAAGAGACTGGTGGGGAGAGTGGGGCCGGGGACTGGCGCCACTGTCGAAAGGGGATCTTGCTAACCACATCCCCAGCCTCGCCGCCGCAGGTCGGGGCGGCCGTGCTGAACACCAGATGGCCTTGCCGGTATGGCCCCCCGCCACGCTGCCGCCACCACCGCCACTGCCTGGGCCACGGCTAGGGGGGAGACATGAAGAAGACCTCAGCAGGGGCTTTGCTGCCGATGGAGGCAGCTGGCACGCAGTCGCACCAACCCACGCTGCTGTCGGCCAAGATGCAGCCGCGCGAATCCCCGACGAGCTTCCCGGCGCCGACCATCGAAGGCGGATTTGAATGCCTCCAACAAACCCGGTGGTGTGCGTGGCCCTCTGCAATTATTATTTGTGCCACAAGCTGCTTCCTGCCCCGAGCTGCTTTTATCTCTCATTGTTTGCTTTTTTTCCAGGTGGGGCCGCGGGCTCCCCACTGCTCAGCCTCCGGGGCTGCCTCCTCCACCGGCTTGCCAGCCGTGCTGCCGGCTGCAGCGTGCTGGCGGAGAGGCCACCTTTGTCTGCCAGCCCCTCCGTCCTCCCTCCTCCTCCTGCCAGAGCTATTTTGGGAAACGGCAGCTGAGCCGAGAGGATTGTTAATTGTTCATCAAACCCCTTCCAGCCCGCTTAGATCACATGTGGAGATTAGTGCACACTGTCACACCCTTCCCTCCGCCTCCTTCTCTTGTATCCCCCCCTGACCCGCAAGGGTAGGGGGCAATGCCCCTTCTGTTGGCAGACAGATGGATGTGAGTCGCGTCCGACTGTGCAGATGCCAGCTCCCCCAAGGTGACAGCTCCCACACCGTGCTGAGCCCCGGGTATTCTGGAGATGCTGAGCCATGAGTATTCCGAAGATGCCCTCTGCTCGGAGGGCAACTCGTGGGCAACCCACCAGCAGGCAGGAGCCCAGAGCAGGCAAGCAGACAGACAGACAACAAAGCCACCCCAGGCGCTGACCTCAGAAGCTGCCATGTGACTCTGCCTCAAACTTACTAAAGCATGACATCAGCCTGGGAGGGAAAGGCAGGGTTGCCACTAAAATACTGCCTGGCTTAAATGGGCTGCTTGTACACTGCTGTCGAGATGGCCTCTACCTGCACTGCTGCCCATCCTCTCCTCCTGCCTTCCCGCTGCATGGCCACCCCAGGGAACATTCCTTCTCCCACCTCTTGGTAAAGGGCATGAAACACAGGCAGGGGCAGGGCAGATGTCAAGGTGTCCTGGGAATAACATGTGTCAATGGTTGTGCCTGACACCGAGTGCAGTGCTGGTGGGTGAAACCAGCGATAGTGGGTACAGCTCTGCTCCTCCTTGCCTGCTGTCAAAGTCCCCTGTCAGCACTAATAGGGATGAGCGACCTCTTAGTACCTGTTCCCATCCTCATCCTGCTTATCCCTGGCCAGGGCAGGGAAGAGGCTGCTGGCCTGCCTGCTCGTAGGGAGAGTAGGTAGCCAAGATGCAGCAACCAGAGAGAAGTGGTGCCTCATGCCATTGGGGTGAGGTGGTGAGTGGCAGAACAGGTCANGCCTGAAGAAGCTGATAGCTGGGAGTAGGATTTCTCACACCCTCACCCCACCCCCTCCTTTGTGTTTGGAGGTTGATGGAAGAGTAGAAAGATTTCTGATGGGCAGGAGGTCCAGATCACAGATCTCCAGGGGAGGGAAATCCCAACCCAGAGCCTTAAAGTGAGGGAAAGGAAATTTGAAATCATTCATGCAGGGGGAAAAGGGGGGAATCCCAGGTCACCGGTGAAAAAAGATGTGTAGGAGAGAGTCTGCCTGCCTAGGGTATCTACATTATCATCTCTGCCAACAGGAAGGGGGGGTTTAACCCTGGAAAACCCCTTTGCTTTCTAGTACGTGGTTGTGCTGCAGGCTCACACCCTGCTTGTGGTTTCAGGGGCGGCTGTCTGGGCGCTCTCGGAAGCTGAGGGAGCTGCTTCCTCTCCTTTGGGTTTAGGTTTGTATTGATTTGTTTGTATTTGTTTCATTTGCCCTTTTTGTTTGGCTTGCATTCAGCAGTGATTAGCGGTTAGCGTTCTTGGCTGTGTTCTGGGATGTTTCACAGCTTTTCAGACCTTATCTCCAAGCATGGATAAAACAGAGCCATTGTGAACCCTCGGGATTAGGGTACCAACTGCAGCAGGTCCAGACTGCATCCATGTGAACATCGATGTTTCTGAAGAAAAACGCAAACAAAACAGCCTCACACAAACCTCCTTATCCCTCCTGAGCCGTGCGAGGGTCCCTCTAGAAATGAACTCTGACTGAGGTTGAATCCATGTTTAGAAATGTTCCTCCCTGTCTTATTTTACTTCTGTCAGCAATCCCTGGGGATACTTCGGGATCTCTCTGGGGTTTTAGCTATCCTCCTTTTGCTGCAAGCAGCTTTTGGTGTGAAGGATTTTGCCCCAACCTCACTGGTGCAAACGGAGGTGTGGATGTTTTCATAGACTCAGAATCATGGAATGGTTTGGGTTGGAAGATTGGAAGACACCTTTAGAGATCATCTAGTCCAACCTCCAATTTTTTTTTTCTTGTTGTTTGTTGATTTTGTTTTGTTCCCATCTTCTTCCCAGGAAGGGTCTAACTCATGAATCTTGGTCTGAATCAGAGAAGGGATGATGTGCTGCAGTGATGCTGGGACAGCCAAATGAAGGGATGGATGCCTTCAGCTTATGCTTTGAGGAGACGTTCGTGTCACCATTGTCCTACCCTGGAGCATTTTCCATCTCTTCGCTGCAGCTGGCTTCCCCCTGGGGTCTGGGCTGCACATTTGGTGACAGCAAGAGACTGGTGGGGAGAGTGGGGCCGGGGACTGGCGCCACTGTCGAAAGGGGATCTTGCTAACCACATCCCCAGCCTCGCCGCCGCAGGTCGGGGCGGCCGTGCTGAACACCAGATGGCCTTGCCGGTATGGCCCCCCGCCACGCTGCCGCCACCACCGCCACTGCCTGGGCCACGGCTAGGGGGGAGACATGAAGAAGACCTCAGCAGGGGCTTTGCTGCCGATGGAGGCAGCTGGCACGCAGTCGCACCAACCCACGCTGCTGTCGGCCAAGATGCAGCCGCGCGAATCCCCGACGAGCTTCCCGGCGCCGACCATCGAAGGCGGATTTGAATGCCTCCAACAAACCCGGTGGTGTGCGTGGCCCTCTGCAATTATTATTTGTGCCACAAGCTGCTTCCTGCCCCGAGCTGCTTTTATCTCTCATTGTTTGCTTTTTTTCCAGGTGGGGCCGCGGGCTCCCCACTGCTCAGCCTCCGGGGCTGCCTCCTCCACCGGCTTGCCAGCCGTGCTGCCGGCTGCAGCGTGCTGGCGGAGAGGCCACCTTTGTCTGCCAGCCCCTCCGTCCTCCCTCCTCCTCCTGCCAGAGCTATTTTGGGAAACGGCAGCTGAGCCGAGAGGATTGTTAATTGTTCATCAAACCCCTTCCAGCCCGCTTAGATCACATGTGGAGATTAGTGCACACTGTCACACCCTTCCCTCCGCCTCCTTCTCTTGTATCCCCCCCTGACCCGCAAGGGTAGGGGGCAATGCCCCTTCTGTTGGCAGACAGATGGATGTGAGTCGCGTCCGACTGTGCAGATGCCAGCTCCCCCAAGGTGACAGCTCCCACACCGTGCTGAGCCCCGGGTATTCTGGAGATGCTGAGCCATGAGTATTCCGAAGATGCCCTCTGCTCGGAGGGCAACTCGTGGGCAACCCACCAGCAGGCAGGAGCCCAGAGCAGGCAAGCAGACAGACAGACAACAAAGCCACCCCAGGCGCTGACCTCAGAAGCTGCCATGTGACTCTGCCTCAAACTTACTAAAGCATGACATCAGCCTGGGAGGGAAAGGCAGGGTTGCCACTAAAATACTGCCTGGCTTAAATGGGCTGCTTGTACACTGCTGTCGAGATGGCCTCTACCTGCACTGCTGCCCATCCTCTCCTCCTGCCTTCCCGCTGCATGGCCACCCCAGGGAACATTCCTTCTCCCACCTCTTGGTAAAGGGCATGAAACACAGGCAGGGGCAGGGCAGATGTCAAGGTGTCCTGGGAATAACATGTGTCAATGGTTGTGCCTGACACCGAGTGCAGTGCTGGTGGGTGAAACCAGCGATAGTGGGTACAGCTCTGCTCCTCCTTGCCTGCTGTCAAAGTCCCCTGTCAGCACTAATAGGGATGAGCGACCTCTTAGTACCTGTTCCCATCCTCATCCTGCTTATCCCTGGCCAGGGCAGGGAAGAGGCTGCTGGCCTGCCTGCTCGTAGGGAGAGTAGGTAGCCAAGATGCAGCAACCAGAGAGAAGTGGTGCCTCATGCCATTGGGGTGAGGTGGTGAGTGGCAGAACAGGTCAGTCCACTTAGATCCAGGCATCTTTACTCATCAGAGCTCTCACGCTGTGTCTCGTCTGCCCACGTTCAGCTTTTCCCAGCTGGTGGGGTGGCTTTGCACTGCTGCTCCTCAGCTGAGATGTATCAAACATGGCTTTATCCTTCTAAGCAGGGTCACCTCTGCTGAGGATGCAGGTGCCCAGATCCTGCAAATAGCAGTCCCAGAGCAACACATCTGGCAACACATAGAGCAACACATCTGGCAACACACAAGCTGTTTTGCAGGGTCACAAACCCCATACCATGGAGGGGACACCACTGATGGCAGCCAGACATGCCAGCTGTGAGCAAGAGTGTGACTGCAGCCTCAAACATCCAGGCCCAGACCTGCCCTAGCTGGTTAGACTGACCTGAGGGCTTAGGCCAGGGTGTTGCCGGCCCTCCGAGGTGCAGGGAGCAGGTTCTGCTGGTCTGGAAGTCCTTGGTTCCCACCACCAGGGCTCGCGTCCCTCTGGCCTCCCACGCCGGGTGTGGAGGGGACAGCCCCACTCTCTGCAGCCAGGTCTGGCTCATTTTGCTGGTATTTTGGCTGTGCAGTTGAGTGTGCTCAGGTGTAGCTGTTTAAGACAGACCATGGCAGGTTTATGCAAGAGGAGGTGGACATTTTGAGATGACAGCTCTAAGGTTGTCATGCTATTGTGTTCAACATCCAGAGAGTGGCATTTGAGGTGTTCCAATTGCACTGGAGAGGGAGGAAAATGTGCATTTGATCTGAGCTTGGGTTTTTTTTGGAGGAAGGCTCCTGCTGTGTCAACTATATCTTGATGTGGCTGAATCTTCACCTGTTTTTATTACTGCTACGACAAGCCACCTTCTTTTCCTTCCAACAATCCAGGACCTGGTGGCAGATTCTGTCAATAAAGCAACACATCAGGCTACAGCTGTCATTTGGGGGTTCTGTGGATGAATCCCTTGGAAAAATATGGATGGAAGTGAGTTGTCATGTGTCATCTGGGAATGCAAACTGATACTGTGAGGCGACACATTGAACTTACTTAATTTGGGGCCCTTTTACTTCTTGCCTCCTTGCAGACAGTGGTTGCTCCGTGGTGGAAGGAGCGCTTTGAGCTCCAAACCTTCCCCCCACTCCTGGGCTTGTCCAGAAAAGGAGCAGCATGGAGCTTTCTTGGATGCTCTCCTGGCACCTGGAGTTGTGTCTGGAGGTGGTGGGCTGTCCCCCACAGTCCCCAGCCACCAGATTGGCCAGCCCACCAGACTACGTTACAGTTGGGGTTTCAGTTACCAAGCAAGTGTTCCACGTTGCCGTATTGCCCATTACCCTGGAGACGCTGGTGGTCTCTGTTATCCTCACCCATCCTCCGAGTAGTTCCTGCCTCTGTTGTGGATTGTGCACTTCTGTCCTGGGCTTTCTGTGAGCTTTGCCTACAGATCCCTGGAGCAGATCTCCAGCTGACAGCTGGGCAGGTACGGCTTTCTGCTCAAAATCAGCGTAGATTTTCCTGGAAGCACTTCTCTCTCCAGCCAACACTATCACCAGTTACTTCCCCTAGCAAAAGAGACGAGAGACTGGTGCTGAAGTAGGGGGCAACGTTTCTGTCAGGCACAAAACAAGGACTGCTTTTGGTTTGGAGTTTTTGTATTGACCTTTACAAACACTTTGTTTTGATCAAAACCGTCGGCCTGATGAAGCCGAAGTGGAGCTCAGTGAAAGGGCGCATACAGCCCCTGTGCTTGCCGCAGCGCCTGGGAGCCGCTGCCGCAGCCCTACCTGCCGTCCCCGTGGCTGCTGCCAGTGTGGCGGGGCCCACCAACCCCGCCGCCACCGGCCGAGCGAGGGCATTGCCGCTTTAAGATTCTTGTCCGCGGGGCCAAGTTTCGAACCCGCTCCTCGGCCTCGCCATTCGCCGACCTGAGCGCGCGGGGGCCGGCCGGGCGCCCCGATTGGCCAAGACGCAAGCACTATAAATAGGGCCCTGGCGGAGAGGCTTGTCTCAGTTGGCGGCGCGAAGAAGGTGCGGGCCGGGGCTGGTGGCACAGGGAGGCGGCAGGCGCGGAACAGAGGCTCTCCGTAGGCCCCCTCGTCTCACCGCCGTCCGTTTCCCTCATGGAGTTCAAGCTGGAGGCTCACCGCATCGTCAGCATCTCGCTGGGCAAGATCTACAGCGCTCGAGGTCAGCGCGGTGGCCTCAAGCTCCACAAGAACCTACTGGTGTCGCTGGTGCTGCGCACCGCTCGCCAAGTCTACCTGAGTGAGCCGGACTTCCCGCCCGAGCCGCCCCCCACCGCCTGCGGGCCCCCCGGAGAGGAGTCGCCATTGCCACCCTGCACCGCCACCACCAGCGCCTGGGCGGCCGGCGAGCTGCTGCTGCTGCCGCCGCCGCCGCCGCCCCCGCAGGATGAAGTAGTTCGGGGCGGCCCCCGGCTGCCCGGTGCGAACTGCGAGGGCTCCCGTCCGCGGCGCTGTTGTTGCGGCTGTAGCTGCTACTGCGCGGCGGCGGCCGTTGAGGCCAACAGAGCCACTACGGTTGTGGTGGGGGCCGCGGCGTCCCCAATGTCACACTGCACTCGGAAGCGGAGCGCCGGCGAGCGGGGCCAAGCGGGCTCCCCGGTGAAGAAACCCCGCCGAGAGGTGGAGGAGGGGCCCCCGCCAGGCGACCAAGAGGACATGGAGACGAGCAACGTGGCCAGCCTCATCAGTATCTTCGGATCCAGCTTCTCTGGACTGCTCAGTAAGGAGCCCAAGGGTCGGCGGCGGGCACCCTTCGGCAGAGGCGAAGCGGCGGGGACGGGGACAGGGCCACCCGCCGAGACAGCACCCGAATCGGGACAGATCTGCTACGACGAACCAGTGCTGCGGACCCTTAACCCGTGGAGCACGGCCATTGTGGCCTTCTGACGCGCCGGCCCCAAAGACTCACGGTCCGCCGGCGGAAAGAGGGACCCGGCGGACAGGCGGCCTGGCAGCCGGACCGAGAGGTGACCCCCATACACACCCTACTTTCTCTTTCCTTCCCCGCACCACTAGCCCGGCGGAGGAGGGCGGGCAGCGCCGCGGGACTTCGGCGCCGGCGAGTCCAACCGCCCGGGAAGGGCCTCGGGGCAGCAGGGCAGCAGCACTTCCCCCTTCGGGTCCTGTCTGTCGGCAGCCGCCCAGGGAGCGTCCCCCGGCCCTGCCCTCCCGGAATTCCCCTTCCTGCCTGGGGGAGACTTCGGCTGCCAGTGGCACCGGGGAGGATCCCACTGGGTAATACCTTTAGCTTGGAAAGTATTAAATTTATTAAATAAAGTCTATATTTTGAAAAGGTTTAGGTCAGAAGTATTACATGGTGCTTTTAAAAAGTGTTTTATTGAGAGAAACGAAGTTTACAGACGCTCCGAGGGAAAGTCCTTGAGCCCGTTTGTTAGGTAACTCCTGGTCTTTGTTGTATAAAGGCTTGGGGCTCCCTTAGGGATTTTTGTACAGTGTTCTCCAGTGATGTATCTTGTTTTGTATAAAATGTAATTCTACGTGTACAACACGTATTAAATATTTTTCATCTGTACAAACCTGGGCCCCGTTTGTGTGTGTGTCGTTCTCCCCCGCCCCCCCACGCCGCGCTGACTGAGGTGGGGAGGAGAAAAGCCGCGGGGAGCCGGGCAGGCAGCAGCCAGGGTGTGGTTGCTGCATGTCTGTGGCTGGATCCACCCTGCCTCGCCGGAGGCTCGGGGTGGGTTGAAGTCCAGCTCCTCGCGGACCTGAGGAAGAAAGGGAACTTCTGTCAGGGCAGCTGGAGTCCTTCCCAGGGTCTTCCCGCTGCTCCTCCAGCTTGCAGCCGTCTTCCCAGGGCCGGAGCTGCCGTGGCATTTGAGGTCTTGCTCAGAAAGTACCTAATGTGCAGAGTCACTCTGTGGGTGGAAAGTGGTTGCTAAATCCCAGAAGAGCAGCTGTGCACAGTCTTGACCCTGTGGCACAGCCAGGATGAGGGCTGCTCTCCAGCTTTGTTTGCCCAAAGGTCCAGGCTGGGGTTGTGTGAAGCATTCCAAGGACAGACACTGCTCCCTGGGATCAGCTGCTCTGCAGTAGACAAGTTTTCAGTGTTTCCTCTGTGCTGCTATTTGAAGAACAGTTAAAATGATACAAGGTTGTGTGTGGTGGTTTGTTTTTTTTCTCCCCATTATCGGTAAAACTAGAACTGGTTTAAAGTTCCTGCTCTTAGGGGTGGGGAGAAAAGTTTGGCCTTGCTTCACAGTGACTGGAATGCCCTGAGGTGGTGTAGTTAGACTGAATTGGGGGGTGGTGTGGGGGGGGTGTGTGCGTTTTATTTTTTTTTTTCTCCCTGTTTCTTGAGAGATTCACTAGAGGCTGCTCTGCTCCTAATTAATGAACTTTAAAACTGAGGATTGCATCTCTGGTGTGTTGAGGGAGATGCTTGTGTGCTGTGAAAGGCAGCCTGGAATAATCTGGCCCAACTTCAGGGACTTGAGGGGGAGAGCTGGGGAGCAGTGTTGGGAGATAAGTGATCAACATGAAGCTTTGTTCTCTCCTCCAGTGTGGCTAGAGTAGGCATGTTGGGAGGCAGCACTGTCCTCTGCAGGAGGCACATGGATCTTCCATACTGGGGTTTTACACCTTGCTCTGGAAGAACAGGAGATGCTGGACTTGGTTCTCATGAAGCAGTAGAAAGACAATGAGGGGAGGACTTGTGTTGAGGAAAAAGTAATCTGATCTGGGGTGACTCTGCTAGTTTGTGTGTGAGTTAGTAGCTCATTCTTATACAGAAGTGAAAATCCTGCCATCTTGATAATTGCACTTAATGGTGACACTCAGTTTTCGTCTGGTAGGCGAACTAAGGGATTTGTGTGATGAGACATTTCTTTTCCACTTGGTGACCTTTGGGAGGTGACAGAAAGGGCCTGTCCCTGCTCCCCTTGAACAAGTGCTATCCAGGAGAACTCTACAGTCCCACAGCATGTTTGTCCCGTAGGAGACAGTGGCCTTTGGGACCTCTCCACTGAGAGGAAAGCAGGGGGAGGAGAAGGGTGGCTGCAGAGAACTTCCTCCCCTCCACCCCTCAGCTCTCCTGCTCCTGGGGCACAGGTTGCTCTCCTGGGTCAGAAGCTGTGGCTGGGACATGGAAACAGCCTCCTGCTCCTGTACAAGCACAGCTTCCTTCCCAAGGAAAGGGAGGGCTTCAGTCCTGTTTCTTGTTTGCCAGCAGCGTCTCTGCAGAGGCAGATGGTTTTGCCCGGGGCTTGCAGTCAGCTCCTGAGTGCCAAAATGGGATGAAGGCGCCTCTGCTTTTGGCTGTTGTAGGGTTGAGCAAGTAGCAGCTCTGTGTATCTAAAGGTTTTCTGGGCACCCAGTGATGGAAGAATGTCTGGTCCAGTTAGTTTGTGCAGCCCCAGTGTCCCTGTGCAGACAAAACCCAACCTCCCTTTGGCAGGAGATCACCAGCAGTGTTTGTATCTATTCCATCTTCCAAAGAGGAGTTGTGCAACAGCTTAATTGCTGCTGGCCTCTGAAAACACACCAAAGGCTACTTAGAGATGCCAACACAGCTTGCTATGGCTAGTGTGACCTCTCTGTGGAGCTATCTGAGGTGAGCAAATTCTCGCTTACCAGCTGATGACCACAGTGCCATGTCCCTGAAAGACCTGGTCCAGCTCCATCTGCTGCCAGAGCTGTCTGCTGCCCCAGCATGCACCTTGCTTATTCCCGTGACTCTTTTTACAACTTGTGGGGTTGACTCCTTGGGACATGCATGTCCCTAGGGAGCTGCAGGCGGCTGCTGCTCCTGCTGCTGAGGGAGGCTGGAAAAAATAACCAGGGCAAGACAGCTGCTGGTTACAGAGGGGTCTAGAGTGCCTGTGGCAAAAGAGTCTCAAATTGAAAAAGACCCATAATGAAAATGCTGTTACTGTTGGAATTGCCTTTTCTGCTCTTTGTTTTGTTTCTTTCCTGCCTCCATGTCTCTTTCTATTCTTATAATTGCTTTTACCCTTCATAATTTTGTGGTACTGCTTCAATCCTTGGTCTCTTCCTTCTGTTCGTGGTGCTGATGCAGAGGTGAGGATGGTGGGATGGGACAGCTGAGTGGGTAAGGGTGAAGAAGCTCGAAGAGAGGTTCACAACCCAAACCTGCTGTTGGGCCCAATGCTGATAGAGGGAAAAGTGCATAAATAAGCCAGATAAAAACTGCCATCACTTGGAAGAGAAGGTGACTCCTATGGAAATTACCACATGGGGTCGAGGAGGATATGACTTAATGGCAAGATGGCAGGATCCTCACCTTCTTATAATGGTAATGAGCTGTTGGAAGTGCTCATCCCAGACTGCTGTAACACTCTTCCAGCTCAGATTAGAACCCCTAGGAGAGGTGCTGGGAAAATCCCTTAGCGGAGCCAGAGGGTGGAGTAGATGCTGGCAGAAGGAGCTGGAAGAATGGTGGATTGCCTGCCAGGGTGATGCTTGGGGAGGAGGGTGAGCTGCAGGCTTCAACTTTTTTGCTGTAGTCAGGACAGAGCGATCACCGTTTGCAGCTCTGGACAGATGACTTGAGACATACATCAGGGATACCTTCTGGAGAGGGGGAGTGACTTAAAACTAGCTCTTGCCAGTAAGAGAGTGTTAATGGTGTGACTCATCGGGGCCTTTAAAGGGATGACCCGGGCTAAGGGCCAGCCAGAGGCTGAGGAAGCCCTGCGGGGCTGGGACAGCATGGGGCTAAGACTCACAAGAGGCTCTGAATTTCACTCCAGATGCTCTCGCTCCCTCCTGGCCTGATGCAACTTAGCTTTACCCACTCATCCCTCTCCTGGAGCAGGGGAAGAGGAGGAAGGTGCTGCACACTCACTGCTGCAGTATTCTATGTCAGCTCTTAAGAATCTGTTGAGCTACTGGGAGGGTGGAGAAGGTGGCAGCCCAGGGCCATGGGGCTCAGTGCCTGCTGGGACCTCTCCCTGCCTGGGGAGCTGGAGGACACTCCTGGAGCACAGCAAAGATGCTTTACCAAGACCCAAGCCCCAGGGAAAGAGTCTTAAGGGGGGGGAGTGAGTGGTGAAGCAGTACCCTGGAACAGAATTTATTACTTAAATGAAGACTCAGAGAGCTGGATAGAGGCATGCCTGGATTCCCCCCCCACCCCGCCAGCCATTGTGCTGCTGCGGGGCTTGCATCTGTCTCCAATGTACTGTGCTTGGCAGCAATGCTCTGCCAATATATATTTAGAGTGGGTGGAAGGAGCACCCTCTCCAGTCCCCAGTGAACTGGGGGTGGTGCTTGCAGGGGAGCAAGGGCTTGTCCTCACTGCTCTCCCCAGGCAAGAACAGACTCAGGGTTTGGCTGTGCAGGATGCTCCCAGCCTGACAGCAGCTGTGCAGAGGAAGGTGGCAAAGCTTGATGGCAGGGCTGAGTCCACTGGTGGGGCTCACAGAAAAATTCAGGAGTGTTTTGTTTTTTTTTTTCCAAGCAACTTGGAGTATTCAAGTGCCTTTGTAAGGCTTGAACAGGGCAGAGAGAGGGGTCGACACTGCAATGGGATGGCTGGTGGAGGGAGAAGCTGGTTGGAATGCACCTTGGCACGGAGAGACCCCAACAACAGAGAGCTGTTCCAGGCCAGCACTGGTCCTGGAGGCAGGGGCAGTGCCAGGACACGGTGACAAACACAAACAACTCCATTCTCCTAGTCTTCTGGTTGTGATTTCTGCTCCTGACATGCAAACCCTGCAGGGCCCCCCCTCCCCTCCTTCTCCCCAGCTGGGCGAGGGCTGGCCTGGCTGCCCTAATGAAATGCAGAGCTGCTTGGGAGAGCAGAGCAGGGGAAAAAAGGCTCTGTTTGAGGTTTTGTGCCTCTGGTTTCCTCTGGCCCTCTCTCCCAGCGGGGTGATTTATTGGCGATGGATCATGGGGAGAGGGGGGAGGGAAGGGCCTGGAGCTGTAGGCAAACAGTCATGGTGTATTTCCCAAGCACTCACGCAATGCAGAGGGGAAAACAGGAGGAGAGGAAAGCAAATTGCCTTCCAGGGGCCCTGAAGCCTCCTTAGCTTGTTCCATTTGCTCTGAGGTGGTAGCGAACACTTTGCATACAGAAACAATGTCTTTGTTGTGTATGAGCTTTCCCTCCATCCCAATTTGCCCATCTTCCCTCCATCCTGGCTTCACTGCTGGGTGGGAAGGAGGTTGCCGAGACTGTCTGACAGGCACCTGCCTCTTGACCAGCTCTTATAGTCTAGCCCAGCCTTCAGGGCTGGTTTCTCAAGGGCAAGAAAAGGGGACGGTTCATCTTTCCCCTCCCTCTTTATCCTCTTTACCTTTCCTGCATCTGTATCCAAGGAAGCCAGCCAGGCCTTTCTCAGGCTGGGTGAGCATCAGGGGTACCAGGTGCTGACCTGTTTTCAGACACTGATGTAGAGCAGCTGTACTGCTGGGGGCACTGCCAGGCTGCGACTTTCCAGGCTGCAGATGGATTTGCTATCTGGAGCTACCCCAGTTCAGCCCAACCTTTCCCTTAAGCCAAGCTTTAGGCTCTGCTGTGTTGCTCCAGAACTTCAAAAAATGAGTTCTCCTTTCCATGAAGGATACTCTGGTGTGCTGCTGCATTGCAGGGTGACCCTCTGCTCAGGAGAAGCAGGCAGGGCTGCCTGTTGTTTGTGCTCACTGCTCTGGTAGAGAACGTGTGTGGTTTCCTAGGGGAAGGTCTCCTCCTTCTCCTTGCCTCTGCTGACAGAGTCTGACCTCAGCTGTCGTCCCTGGTGGTGCTGGGGATTAATCTGAGCCTCGGGACAGGTTGAGGCATGTCCAAGGCTAAGGAGAGCTTCATGTATACAGACACAGAGGAAGGAACAAAAACAATTCCCAGGGAAATATTTTCCTGCTGCTTTTCCTGGCAGTGAGCAGAGCGGGAGGAAAAGACCTCGCTATAAATTGCTTGCAGGAGACTCAAGTCCTGGATCTGCTTTCCTTTGTCCTCCGGCAGGCTGTGAAGCAAAACCTCATACCCCAGATCCACATGAGGAAAGACCCAAAGAGCGGTTGACCCCCAGCCTGCTGCTTGACACCCCCAGGCTCTGCTCAACTGAGGCATCCTCTCCAACACCCACTGCTCAACAAGCACTGGAGCCAACTCAAAAACGAGAGGGACCTCCCCACCCCAGAGCAGCAAGGCAGGGTCTGCTGGTAGACTCTACCCTTTGCCTGCTGTGGCCTCAACCACCCTCCTTCTCCTCCTGCTGTTTGCTTTGGCAAGTCCTTGGCTTCAACCTGCCAGCACAACCCTGTGGCCCCGGTTGAGGCAGAGCAGGACGGGAAGCCAGAGGCACGGGGCAGGGAGGAAGGAGAACAGGGAGGGAAATGGAGAAGTAGATGTTCAGCTGGGCGGATGGTACATGCCGGCCCTGCTGGGGAGGGCAGGAAGTACACGGTTCACTCGGAAATCTGGAGGCTGAGCTGGGAAAGACAGGAAAGGGGAACGAGGGTGGGAAGGAAAGAGTGTGTCCGGAGTGGAGTGCAGAGGTGGGAGTCCCAGTACCCTGCCAGATTTGCTCTGTGGGAGTCTCTTGAGTGCCTGGTCTCACCCCTCTGGGACTGGGGGCTCTGGCATGCTGTGGTGCCTTTCTGCCTTCAGGAGCAAACAGAAGGATGCAGGCAGCATGGCACAGGCACCAGTGGCCATCTCTTGCAGAGTCGCAGTC
The DNA here is from genome assembly GCA_013399055.1 of Ramphastos sulfuratus. Classification (NCBI taxonomy): domain Eukaryota; kingdom Metazoa; phylum Chordata; class Aves; order Piciformes; family Ramphastidae; genus Ramphastos; species Ramphastos sulfuratus. The sequence continues at coordinate 326,475 of WBNM01027892.1, read as the reverse complement.
CTAGCCGGAGCGTGATTGGAGCATCAACAGAAAAAAGGAGGAGGGAGCAGCATCAGGAGGCAAGGAAATCCCCATTGGCTGTATCCTGCCCAGTTGGCCCAGGTTTACTTCTGCAAACCTGGGCACTGAGGAGCAGACAGGTGGGGTTTGCCAGTGCATGCCATCCTCCATCCTGTGTGAGGTGATGGAAGTGCCAAGCCAGGAACAGGAGCCTGCTGGGGGTACCAGCCTTGCATGACTGTGTGGAGGGGGCTGTTGTGTCTCCATGGCAATGGGGCTGCTGTTTTTCAAGGAATTTAAGTGGCATCTGGCACTGGCCCAGGGCAGTGTTTTATGGGAGCTAGAGTGAACATCAACAACCAGTCTCAACCCTGCAAGGATGGGAGATGTGCTTACAACTGTCTAAGGGGTGGGTGTCAGGAAGATGGGGCCAGACTCTTCTCAGTGGTTCCCAGTGACAGAACAAGAGGTAATGGACATAAACTTGAACCTAGAAAATTCCATCTAAACATGAGAGGGAACTCCTTTACTTTGAGGGTGGCTTAGCACTGAAACAGGCTGCCCAGAGAGGTGGTGGAGTCTCCATCTCTGGAGGTATGAAAAACCCTCATGGACATGTTCCTATGTGATCTGCCTTAGGTGATCCTGCTCTGGCAAGGGGATTGGACTTGATGATCTTCTCCTCTCTTTGGGAAGAAAAGATTTCACCCTTTCTGGTATGAGGGTGAAATCCCTGGACTCCAATCTCACTCCTGACCCAGGGCTGAGCACATCAGCAGCCCCTAGAACAAGGCTGCAGGATTGGCAGGGGAAGGCAGAGCCTCTGTGCAGCCCCACTTGCTGCAGGGTGAATATTTGACCCCGTGGGCCCTTGGCATGGTGGAGAGATGGGGAGGAGCTGCATCCGCAGAAAGGCAGAGCTCTCATGGGAAGGCAGGAGGGACAGAGGAATGGACAAGGTTGGGAACTGAGGCCTTTCTTCCCTCCTCTGTGGACTGGTGCAGCTGGCTGGGGAGAGTTGCAAAATGCTTGCTGGTGTTTTCAAGCTGGGTTTACCCTGTGTGGGCCTGGTGGGGCCATGTTCCCTTTCCTGGCTTTGGTACCCATGGGCAAACAGCCTGTGCCACTTGCATCATTGCTGTGGGCGGCAAGTGGCCCTGCCCTGTGGCTTTTGCATTAATGGAAAGCAAATGTCAGAGGCTTGTAAACACCGTTGGGAGGGAGCTGGGTATTCAAGGCATCATTCTCCTGTCCTTCCTCAGAGTATGGCTCTGTTACTAGCAGGTAGTGCTGGTGAGCTCAGTGCAGGGCAAATTTTGCCCTGCCTCATCTTGGATGAGCTTTTCCATGGCGAATTGGTGCCTTTTGTGTTGAAGAGTCAAGGTGCAAGGAGGTGGCTGAGACCACACGTGCCTCCTGCTTGCCCTTAGCCCCTTTGGGCCTGGGCAATGCTCTGTGTGTGGGCTGGGCTCACTAAAGTTCCCTGCCTGGAAAGGGCAATGGAATGAACATTTGCCTTCAGCTCAGGAGAGTGTGACATGATGTCCTTGGTCGGTGGCCAGACGGGGAGGGACTGGCTGCCTTGGGTTCAGGGCAGTGCCGCAGGGTTGACTGGCACTGGGAGAGCAAGAGAGCTTTCCTATGGGGCGAATCTGAGCAGGAGGGAGGGCTGTTAAAAATAAATAGGGTGACAAGCAGCAGGAGGAAGAAGCCACCTCATATTCCCATGGCCATACCCGGGGAAGGGAGAGAAGCTGTAAGGCAGATTGTGGTGCTCATTGAGCCAAGCAGCCTGCTCCTTCCCTCTCAGCTCATGGTGGAAACCCAGCAGTCCCAGAAGTGGATGAGTGCTGGAAAAAGGTCATCTTCATGTGCTGGCAAAATGAAAAGGAGCAAAACTGTTACTGTTCTCAAGGCACTTCCTGGCTTTTCCTGTCACAGATGGGCGCTTGAGGAGTGTTGGTGTTGCCACAGCAAAGCCCAGTGCTGTCGCAGTGGTCAGAACCTTCCAGCCACACTGCATTTCCCCATGCCCCATGTTGGGAGATGGCTCTCTCTTTCTGCCAGATGGCATTGGCGAGGGTCACCAGGTGGGTTGCCTGCAGAGGATGGGCAGATGTTAGCCCAGTCCACGCAGAAAAGCAGGCCCACACTGCGAGTGATGAGATGTCAGGTGGTAAAGTGGTTTGGGCCCCTGTGTGTAACCACTGTCAGCTTGGAGGCCTGGTAGTGGGGCAGCTGTAGAAGACGCAGTGCCATGGTTGGGCAGAGCTGGCTGTGTCCTGTCCTTGCAGAGCTGTGCAAGTGAGGAGAAACTCCGAAGCATCAGGAGGAGATGGGGGTGCTCAGCCCAGCCATGGCTCACTCCAGTGCTCTTTTGGGTGTGCAGCTGAAGGGGAAGCAGCCGGAGCACAAAAGCAGACTCCATGTCCCCTCACAGCTCCCTGCCTGCCCGTGTGTCACTTTGTGTTAAATCAGAGGTGTAGGAGGCTGGAAGTGACCTTGAAAGATGGTGTGCCCTCAAGCCCTCAAGTGAGCCTGGGGACTGAAGGAAGGTCCAGACTTCACTCTCACAGGACTCACACCCCCATGACCCCCAAACCCCACTGCTTTGGGGACATGTTTGACCTTCAGGGAGGTCTCCAGTTAAGGTGGTGCTACCCAAACCCAGCCGCATCAATGCAGCCCTTCAGATAAGGGCTTTTTGGGTCTGTAAGTGCTGAAGAAAGGACATGCTTAAGGGTGGCCATGTGAGGTGTAAGGTGCTGCTATCATCTGCCAGAGATAGTGGCCTGTGACTTGTCCCTACAGGTACCTACACTATGATTCATGTCTCCTGCTAAAGACCCACATGAGTGTGCGTGGAAATCAAGGTGAATTCTTTTGGTTGTGCCAGGGGCAGGAGATTCATCCTGCTCTCTCCTGTTCCTCCTCTGCCCTGTGAGTTCCCATGGTGGCAGCCCAAAGGGTGCTTATCTCTGGGGGTGCACTCATGGGAACAAGGGCCCTGCCCCAGCTATCATCAGATGTGCTTCAAAGTGCTGGGCTCTGGTGGGAGGAATTGTGGGTGACAGCCCTGTGCTTCCCAAAATGTGGTGGCCAGATAGTTTTGCAAGCAGGTGCGTTAGTGCCAAAGGCTGTGTCTGTGCTTTAGAGTGAGGCTTGGTGCCACAGTCCCCTGGGAAAGTTTGGCTTAGCTTCCACCTATCTGTGGTCAGCACCCTGGCATGCAGCTCACCCAGGAGAGGTAAATGAGAAGCTGAACACGAGCTGCCAATGTGCTCTCACAGCCCAGAACCAGCCTTATTCTGGGCTGATCCCTAGCAAAGTAAGCAGCAGGTGGAGGGAGGGGATTCCACCCCTCTGCTCCACTCTGCTGAGATCCCACCTGCAGTGCTGGGTCCAGCTCTGGAGTTCTCAGCACAGGACAGACACTTGTTGGAGCAGGGCCAGAGAAGGCCACAACAATGATGAGAGGGGTGATTGGAGGGGCGGAACAGCTCTGTTGTGAGGTGAGGCTGAGAGAGTTGGGGTTGTTCATCCCGGAGAAGAGAAGGCTCCAGGGACACCTAGTCGTGGCCTTTCAGTACTTAAAGAGGCTGATAAGAAAGATGGGGACAAGTTTTTTAGCAGGAGCTGGTGTGACATGACAAGGGGCAAGGAGTTTAAACTACAAGAGGGAGATTTAAACTAGATAGAAGGAAGACACTTTTTATGCTGAGGGTGGTGAAACACTGGCCCAGCTTGCCCAGAGAAGTGGTAGACGCCCCATCCCTGGAACCCTTCCAGGACAAATTGGACAGGGCTCTGAGCAACCTTACCTAGTTGAAGATGTCCCTGCTGACTGCAGGAAGGTTGGACTAGATGACCTTTAAAGGTCCTTTCCAAACCCAAAATAATAATTAAAAAAAAAACCCAAAAGGTGACTATTTCCAACACTGTCACTAACAGATGAATATCATCAGAGTTTTGGAGTGTAATCTTCGGTGACTGGGTCCTGCTGCTGCCTGGATGAGAAGATAGGGGAAAAGACCTGACTGAGAGCAGATTGTAACTGGAGCTTCTCTTTCCTTGTGCAGCAAAGCCCTCTGGTGGAGGCCAGCAGGAGCTTGCCGGAGAGATGCGGCGTGCTGCTGCTGGTCCTCTCCCTGCCACGCTGTCTCCTAGGGACAGTTATTAACGGGGCTGGCCCACGGCTCCAGCCTGAGAGGCCACAAAGAAGCAGAGGGCACTGGAGCAGCTCTCTGAGGAGGAAAGGCTGAGAGACCCAGGGCTGTTTAGCCTGAAGAAGAGCTCACCGAGAGGGTATCTTACCAATTTTTATTGACATCTAAAGGGTGTGGATCAAGAGAATAGGGTCAGACTCTTTCCAGTGGTGCCCAATGACAGGACAAGGGGCAATGGGCACTTACTAGAACACAGGAGGTTCCATCTGAACATGAAGGAAAACTTTTTTTTTCTGTGAGGTTCCTTCTCTGGAGAAATTTCAAACCCACACGGACACTGTGAGCCTGTGCAACCTGCTCTGGGTGACCCTGCTTTGGCAGGTGAGTTGGACACTATGATCTTCAGAGGTCCGTTCCAACCCCCACCATTCCGATTCTGTGAATGGGTTTGTGTTACTCTGCATGCCTTGGCAAAGCCCCTGTCCTGGAGCCATCACTATCCCAAGATGACACCTTATTTACTGCGGTGCGACTCAGTTCACCTGGGAGCATCACAATTAACAGTGGCACATGCCCCCTGGGCTGCCTATGGCAGATGTGACCAGAGCCTTGTCACTCAGCATCTCTGCTTCTTCACCCAATCTGAGTCACCTGCTAGCAAGCAAACTTTGCCCCAAACATGCAGTGGGTTTGGCTCTTTAAATCCAGCAGAGATGAGCCATTACTTCAGCTGCAAAGCTGGCTAGCTGATGGCATGGTCCTACATGGCCTCACCTGGGCTTTCCACCCACACCTATCCCAAAGGCTATATCTGAGCTCAGCCGAAGGCTCTCGATTCCTAAGAGTGGGAGATGCTGGGGTCTGCAGCTTGTCTGATGTCCCCCTTGGCCCTGTGTGGCAGCCTGATGCCTGAAGGCAGGAAGCGTGGTCAGTCTGAAGCTCATAAAGTTCAACAAGGCCAAGCATAAGGTCTTACACCTGTGTTAGGGCAATCCCAAGCACAAGTATAGGCTGGTTGAGGAGTGGTTCAAGAGCAGTATTGAGGAGAAGGACTTGGGAGTGTCAGCTGATGAAAACAACATGAACTGGCAATCTGTGCTTGCAGCCCAGAAGGCAACCTGGACTACTGCATCCAGTTATGCTGCCCCCAGCATAAGAGAGACATGGAATTTCTGGACTGGGACCAGTGGAGGACCGCAAAGATGACCAGACAGCTGGAGCACCTCCACTGCAGGGAGAGGCTGAGAGAGTTGGGTATGTTCAACCTGAAGAAGAGAAGGCTCCAGGGAGACCTTATAGCAGCCTTTGAGTACCTGAAGGGGGCCTACAGGAAAGCTGGGGAGAGACTTTTTACAAGGCTTTGTAGTGATAAGTTGATCTTTAAGGTCCCTTCCAACCTAAACCATTCTATGAATCTATGAATGAGCACCTCCTGACATGCCTACAAATGAGGATCTGGAGTTCAGGTAAGGTTTGACCTTGCAAAGTGTAGGGAATGGGGCTGGTGGGTTCTGTGCTGAGCCTTGGGAGTCTGTAGCACGTGGCACCAATTGTAGAGCTATGTCCTTTGCCTGGCAGTGTATGACATTGGACTGGAGCAGCAAAACAGTAGCTCTAAGGGATTATTTGCATTTTGTTTTCAGTCACCTTTTAAAAAAAAAAAAAAGTGAACCCTCAAGTCTTGGTTTAATTCCATCCTGAATAAATGGTCCCTCTTGCTTTGCTTTCCTGCAGCCCTCAGTAAACGGGATATTTTTCATTTGGGAACCCCTTTGGGTCTGCTGGCAGCAGCTGGGTGCCTTTCCACCCTAGTCCTGGCTAGGTTATGGTGGTGGGCTGGGGGAGGTTTAGATTGGATAGTAGAAGGAAATTCTTTGCTGAAAAGGTTCTCAGACACTGGAGTAGGCTACTCAAGGAGGTGGTTGAATCCCTATCTCTGGAGGTGTTTAAAAGATGAAGAGGTGTGTTGCTGAGTGACTTAGTTTAGCACCAGACTTGGTAGAGTTAATGTTTGGACTGAATGATCTTTAAGGTCTTTTCCAACCAAAATGATTCTTTGATTCTATGCCCTTGTGCTTTGGGGGCACTGGTCCTTTGTGACTTACTAAAAGCATGACCTTTTTCTTTGCCCTCTCCAAGCACTTCATTCCCTTTGTCCCTTCTGAGTTTAATTCCCCCCACTGGGTATGTTTAAGTGATTTCCTTGCACTTCTAGTTAAACAAAAATTGCTATGCTGGTTAGGTTTAAATTGCACAGTTGCCATCTCCTCTCCTGGGAGCTGATAGCAACCTGTGTAAATATTTAGTGTTCTTGCTCAACTGACATCAGACTTTTCAGGTTCTCCAACCACCTTCTGTGCTGGTGCTTTGCATGTCATGGCCTTGAGAGAGATGTCAGCAGGTGCTTGTTCCTCCATCTTCACAGGTGGCTCAGGAGGATGACCTGCACTCTGTTGGAGTTGATGGGTGAAATATCACCAGTGCAGCTGGGTGAAGATTGGATGCCTTTGTGTGAGGAGCAAAGCAATGTGAAGTCTTGCCACAGCAGTGGTTTTCATAGATGAGTCATTGGATAGGACTTCGGTGGGCTGGTGGGGGCTGAGGAGGGGGCCTAGGGCTGTTTGTGGGCTCACCTCATGTGGAGTATCTGCTGTACCCACTGCAAGCATTTTTGCTCAGCCCTTGGGTGCAATGTGCCTGGTGATGCCCCTTTCGCCCTGTGGAGCTGGGATGTGTGTCCTCCATGGCCAAGCCGGCAGATGGGGCTCCTGCCCACTGTGAGCTGCTTCAGAGGAGGCTGGTGAGCTGGGCATCCCTGGTCAGGCAATGCTGGCATTGACTCAGGGGTGCTTCCTGGCCTCAGGCCCTCATAAAGGATTTTTGGTCCATTGCACAAGCTTTTCTTGCCTCTTAATCCCCTCACAGCAGCTGGAGTCGACGTTTCCTCGAGGCTTTCCTTGTGGTACTGAGCCTGGTCACATACATGGTCACTTGGAGTAAAGAAGTCCTTAGCTTCCCATTGCCTGCCTCAAACTCCACCTCTGAGCTGCTTCTAGGGAGCAGCTGGGCGAGGGAACCCTTTTGCCTTTTAGAGGGCTCCTTACATATCATGTGGAATTTGTGTAGCAAGTTGTCAGGTCTCAGCACTGTTGGGTGGGTGTCTCCGCCCTTGGCAGTGTTGTTGACCCTTTCTACTGGGCTGGAGGCTGTGCTCTGGGGAGAACCAGGTTAGAGGAGAGGAGCATTGATCTGTTGGAGCCCTGCCTGGCTCTGCTTGGCCTTCACTGGGGCAGGGGTTTGCTCTCTTTTTGACATCATCTCCTTGACCTTTTATAAAACCAAAAGTGATCTGCAGACAGGTGCTTGTGGTGGACCAGTCTTCACATTTGCTTCGTAAAGACTTCAGGTCAGGAGGACCTTGTGTCTGAATGCTCCTGCCCCATGATTCATAGAATGGTTTGAGCTGGAAGGGACCTTAAAGATTATCTAGTTTCAACCCCTCTGCATTGGCAGAGGCACCTACCACTAGATGAGGTTGCTCAAGGCCTCATCCAACCTGACCTTGAACACCACCATCCGCAACTTCCCTGGGCAACCTGTGCTGGTGTCTCACCACCCTTGGTGTAAATGATGTTCCCTCTTCCTGCTATGCCTGAGCAACCTTGTGCTGCTCTCTTTTCTGCAGCACCTACCTAGCTTTTGGACTGCTGTAAATTTACCCAAAGCCATCAGCTGAGACCTTGCTCTCAGACCTGTCTCTGCAATCCAGAAGCCTTCTTGATCCAGGGTCTGCCTGTCCTTCTCCATGCTGGACTCAGGCATCCTACCACCCCTTGCCAGCATCTTTCTGCCCAGACACAGCATTAATTGTAATTGTTCAGCAGCATCTCCTCCTTTGATTGATAAATTACCCTCTGCCATCTCTAAAGTAATAAAATAAATACCTCATGGGTGTAGAATGAGTTGATTGAAATTAATGATTTTCTTGTTGTCTTGCTGAAGCTGTAAAACAGCCTCTTCCAGCCACTGTCACTTCTGGCTCCTCGCTCCTCTTGTCCTGTTCTGCATCTCCCTGAGGAGATCTCTGCTCTGAGAGACTCAGTGTCTCAAGAAACACCCTGGGGCAGCTGGGTCAGGGATCTGGGGGCTCCCAGACAGCTGGGAGATTGTCATTAACATCATTGTCTGCTGTGATGTTTGGAAGGAGCTTCTGACCTCAGTTATCCTCTTGGAGGGGGATCAAGAGTGCCCTGTGCTTTGTCTTGCATGCTTCTTACAGGCAGGTGAAGGAAGCTATGAGCAAGGTCTCCCAGCCAAGCCCTCATACACCTGGACCAGGCTGCTTGAGTTTCCTCCTGTTATCAGCTTACCTGCTGGGAAATATCTAGGGTGGCGAAAGAGGTCTGCGGTGCAACTGAGGCTGCTGTAAAATCACCATTGACTCAGAGAGGGTGAGAGTGAGTTACTTGGGTTTGGATTCTGCTGCAAGATCTAAGGGGCTTCAGCTGGAAGCAGCAGTGTCCAGACACACAAGCTATGTGAACCGGTGGTAAGCAGGGGGGCTCCTTGCTGCAGGGTCTTCTGGATGCTTAGAAAAGCACCTGAGCTCAAGGTGTGGTGAAAAACTGTGGAAAGCCAAGACAATGGAGGGGTATTACAGAAAGATGACCCCCTGACGAGCCTGGGAGAACAGTTTTGGGAAAACATCTGAGCTTGCTCTGTTCTCATCCACTTCTCTAAGCATGCTGGCAGGAGGTGGGTTCCTGGGTTGGATTTGGTCTGAGAATGTCAGAACCTCTTACTTCATGCCTATGCTGCTAGCATTGCATCTGGACTTGACAGGAGCTTGTCCTTGTGCTCTGCCACGATGTTTGTAGGCTCTGATAGCTGGGAGGCCAGCAGAGGTGATGGCATCACCTTGCAGTGGGCTGAGGACGCTTCTTGCGGAGTCAGCAAGGTGGTTTCCATTAGCTAGATGCAGGTCTAAGACGCCTGTTGATGAAATAGCATGTGACTGGGCATACCAGAGGAGTTTTGTACCTGAAGCACAGAAAGGGAAGATAGAGAGGGTGATGGGCTCTGGGAAGCAATGGGTCATTAGCCCATCTGCTTTTCCTCCTTTCTCTTCACTGACAGCAAGTGCAGTGGATTTGAGCAGTCATTCCTTCCTGGCTGCTGGGGATGACACATGCTGCCTTCACAGAATCACAGGATGGTGGGGATTGGAAGGGACCTCTGGAGATCTAGTCCAAGCCCCCTGCTCCACAGCAAGGTCACCCAGAGCAGGTTTCCCAGCACCGTGTCTAGATCATGTCAGAGAAGGAGACACCATAACCTCTGGGCAGCCTGATCCAGGGCTCCAGAACCCTCAGAAGTTTTTCCTCATGTTCGGATGGAACCTGCCAGTGTTCCAGTTTGTGCTTATTGCTTTTTGTCTTGTCTCCAGACACCACTGAAAAGAGTTTGGCTTCATGCTCTTGACCCTCACCCTTTAGACATTGATATGCATCGATCAGATGTCCTCAGTCTGTTCTTCTCCAGGCTAAACAACCCTGGGTCTCCCAGCCCTTCTTCATAGGAGAGATGCTTCAGTTCAATTCGTGGCAAACTTGACTTCATCCAAAAATATCAGGAAAGCTTTGCTCAAGGTCTGAGTTAGGACAGGCTGTTGATGGAGCTTCTCAGGAATGCTGAGTGATGGCAGGTTTGGGGTTTGCCTCCTGATCCCCCTAGAAACAAAAGGTGTTTGAGAGGGGCTGAGGAGCTCTGCCAGCTCCCAAATGTGAGTCTGAGGGAAGGGACCTGTGCAGTAATACACCTCCCTCTTCTCAAGCTGCTGTTCCATGTCCACCAGCCAAGGGGGAGCTGTATGGCCAGGTACTTGTGGAGCAGCAGTAGGGTTTAGTCAGGAGAAGCAAACCCTGCTCTATCCCAGCCCTGAGAAGCAAGGCTGCTTTTAGCTATTTTCCTCCTCTGCTCTCCCCAGCTGTATGTGAGCAGAAGGCTGATGGAGCAGGAGCCAAATTGTTCTAAGAGGGTAATTTTAAGTACATTCTTCTGATGGTGCTGCTTTTCATGTATGGATCCATCAGAGATCCTGCCCAAGTACACTTGCTGGGCCACCCAGCCCACCAGTCCTCTGGAGAGCATCGCTGTGCTGGGCATGGTCTCTGATGGTGACACCAAACATTCATATACTGGGAATGCTGGTGTTGGACTGGGAATGCAGTGTGCTGAAAGCAGGCTGCTCACCATGGCTGTTTTAAGGTGCAGGCCTCCTGCTCACAGGGATGATGAGCATCATTTGCACTGTGGGGTGGTGGAAATAGCCTCAGAATGAGTACAGCTATAAGGAAAGTAGAAATAAAGAGGAAGCTTTGGTCTTTCGTTGTCCCAGAGTTGCCCATGTGCTGTAAGTGGATAACATCACCACCTCTAGCTGGGAGGGACCCTGCTCCAATGTGTGACACCTGGGGCCATACCTGATCATAACCCTGTTTGGCACCAGACTTGGTAGAGTTAGATAATCAAGGTTGACTTGATGATCTTAATGATCTTTTCCAACCAAACCAAACCTATGATTCTGTGCTCTCGGCGGTGAGTCCTGGCACCAGGTGTAGCTATTTGAGCCTGGAAGAGTTGCTCACCTCTTTGGTTTCTCTCTGCCTGATAAAACAGAACCCAATCCATGCCTGTAGCAAAGATGTCTGAGTCTCTTTGCAGCAGGTCTCTGGTGGACACCTGTGTGGAAAGCCACTGAGAAAGACCACCGTGGGAGATGTTTTTTCATGCCCCCAGTCAGTGTGGATGCTCTTCACTGTGCATGTCACTGTTGCTTTGTATGCAGCTCCCTCAAGTCCTTGTTCCCAATTAGCTGTGTGGTGATGAGTCTCGCAGGTTAATTACATATTGTAGCCAAAACACAAAAGAGAAGGTCTGTCTATTGTTCTATACTCCTGGCGCTTTGGTGTGGACCTAGGGCTGCTGGTTATGTTGGCTTTTGTTGCAATGGAAACAGCAGGACCACTCCGAGCTCCCTACCTCTATCCCGGTATTGTTCACTCTCCGGTCCCTGGAGAGCTGCGAGCTCTGCAGTCACCTGCTGGCCTGATGGCCTGCTCTTTTACTCCCTGTCTCCTGTAGAGCTGGAAGAGTGGTTGCCTAGTCCTCCTTAAAGCTGAATCTTCCCTGAGCTCTGCTGGAGCTGCTCCCACTGCAGCATTTCCCAGTCTGCAGCTTGCAGAACCCAGCACTGTGCTTGTGTTGCTCTAGGAACCTCTGCAGCACTTTGACACCAAGGTGTCCTCCGTCTTCTCTGCAAGGAGCTGCAGTATATGTGGTGACCAGCAGCATGTGGGTGTGTGAATCAGTTGCTGCTTTGGTCCTCTAACAACAAGAGATGTCACCTGCCTTTATGCTGCTTACAGATCTGGTCAGAGCTGTGCTCCCAGTCACAGCTGTTCCACTGGTTCAGCTACAACCATAAAGATGAGTAAGGAAATGGAACATCTCTCTTATGAGGAGAGGCTGAGGGAGCTGGGGCTCTTCAGCTTGGAGAAGAGGAGACTGAGATGTGACTTCATGAATGTTTATAAATATGTAAAGGGTGAGTGCCAGGAGGCTGGAGCCAGGCTCTGCCTGGTGATGGCCGATGATAGGACAAAGAGCAATGCGTGGGAGTTGAGGCATAGGAAGTTTCATGGACATACGAGGAGGAATTTCTTCTCTGTGAGGGTGATAGAACACTGCAACAGGCTGCCGGGGTGGGGTGTGGAGTCTTCCTCTCTGGAGATGTTCAAGACCTGTCTGGATGTGTTCCTGTGTGATCTGGTACAGGTGATTCTGCTCTGGCAGGGAGGTTGGACTGGATGATCTTTGGAGGTCCTTGCCAGCCCCTGACATTCTGTGAACCACAACTCTGGGCTTTTAATGCCACCAGATGCTTGAGTTGATTCCTGGTGCCAAATTTTGGGTGTGCTGATTATGAGTCACTCGTTCTTATTTTGTACTGGATGTCCTCATTGGCCTTTGGTGGACAAATTCAGCTTATGTCTTAGTAGGCTGCCAGTTTGGTTTTCTTTAACCTCTTGTGGAGAGTTTTGGGCTGAAGTGCTTGATACATTTGGGTAAATGTCAATATTCTGTCCCTTTATTGGAATTCTTGCTGTAAACTACCTGCAGGTTGGGGAAACACTTTAAATGTTCTTCTGATATGTGTCTCGTGTGGTCTCCTTAAGACTTTAAAAGTCCTTCTTTTATGATGAAAACTGGTTTTGTTGCTGTGATGAAATTGTTCTGTGGTTATTTGGGCCTTTCTTAAAGGTGGTGGTGCGTGCTATGACATATTTGAGAACCAAGCAGCAGTTTGGGTTGGAAGGGACCTTTAAGGGTCATCTAGTCTAACCCCCCTGCACTGAACAGGGACATCTTCAGCTAGATCAGGTTGCTTAGAGTCCTGTCCAGCCTGACCTCCCATGTTGACAGGTATGGGTTTCCACCACCTCTCTGGGCAACCTGGGCCAGTGTTTCACTGTTCTCAGCATGAAAAATGTCTCCCTTATTTCTGGTCTAAATCTCCCATCTATTAGTTTAAAACCACCTTCTGGCCCTTTGGTGTGAACTCACTTTGAGACTTTGGACATTTTTTAGCCATAGCTGTCTTCTATGGATCAGGGCAGAAATTACTTTGCTTGGCATTTGAGCCATGGGAAGCCTGCAGACTGCCTCATGATGAACATGGGAAGACCTGGGGAGAGCACATGCTCAGGGAAGGGAGACGAAAGTTCAGGTTGCATCAATTTAGTCTTTCCTTCAGCTGCCAAAAGAGTTTTCCTCATTAGAAAATGGAAGTGCTTCACACTCAGCTGTCTCAGGTGGCAAATAGAAGGGAATTATTCAGCATGGAAATTAGGAGCTGTGTTTTGGAGTGCTCTCAGGGCTGACAACCTTGACAAGCTTAGCTCAGAGCTGCATCTCCCCTGGCAGCACCGTTGATGCAAGTGAGGTTTATCTGGTGGCTTGTCCTTGCTCTCTGCCTGAGTGATGCTCTAACAGAGAAATGCAGCTTCATTTGCCATTGCAAACCTTTGGTGCCCTCCTAGGTTTGCTCTGCACTGAAGACCCTCAGACAGGTAATAGAAGTGGCCTGGAGGATACCTAAGACAGTATCTGATATTGATATGAGAAGTAGTCTGTCTCTCATGGGCTCCTGCATACCTGGAGTGGTCTTGGTCCCTAAGAACCCAAAAGGGCTTTGCAACCTTAATGCTTCATGTTGCCTCTAGAGCCTGGCTTAAGGCTTCTGCAAGCTCTGCCTTGCTCTGCACTATTCCCCTTGGCAGGAGACTAACAAGGGACAGCCCAGAAGTCCCAAAGCAGGAGGAAAAGCCTTCCCCCACAGTGCTACATTCCCAGTCTGTGGGGATGCTTTTGATGGGATCTTGTGTGGAAATGGCTGCATCCATCTGTCTTTCAACTGGAGCAAGATGTCCTCTCGCTGTCTGTGCCTGCGAGGCTTTCTGCTGCTTTGGGGTGTCCCACTTGGCTCATTTCTTTGTCAGCACCTCCTTTGCAGGGAGTAATTAGCTCTATGCTGGAGCAGTCAATATCACAGCTGAGGTAGATGGAGGGGAGCATGAGGCTGCCATGTGCTGTTGGGGCAGGGGCACAAGCCCCCTTGGGGGTTAACCCTCTCTGCTGGTCGTAATTATGAGCTGGACTGGCAGGAGACTGTGTGGGCAGGATTGTTCCCAGGTTGGTGGAAATGGCAGGAGAGCCACAGCTTGCTCTGAAGAAGCTGTTGTTTGCTGTGCTGGCAGTGCCCTGGTCGCAAGCTTGGGGATGAGCTGGGTGAGGAAATGACCTTTTTGGATTTGACAGATCTTTTTTTCCCCAAGAAATGGGCTGTCCACACCCTTGGAGGTTCATGGCAGAGAGGACTGTGGTGTGCTGAGAGCTTTTTGCGGGGTGCTTGTGCAGCTAGCCTCCAGGGAATTTGGGCTAGAAGGCTGCATGAGAGCATGAGATTATATGTATGTGTGTGTGTATGTGTGCCTGTGTATATATATGTCTTCAATAGAGACTGCCACAGTCTGCAGCAGGATGAGGTCTGAACTGGGTCTGTAGTTGCTGTGGAGGGGGGTCTGGCTCTTGCTAAAAGCCACCCAAGGAGTTTGCTTTGCTGTGTGATGGAGAAATGATTTCAGGAGCATCAGCACAGCTCTGTTGCTGTCAGTTGAAAATGAGGAGAGAAAAAGTACCCCCCATGGTGTTCATTGCAGTGTGGGGAGGAAAAGAAATGAATGTTCTCCTCTGCTTTTTTTTATCTGAGAGGATAAGAGAAACAACAGGAGCAGGAAGGGCCAGGAGAGGAAGTGATTCATATGTTTAATTCACCCTCCAGTTCCTATTACAATTTTTTTATTTGTGCTACGTGGCAGCATTTGGAGGTCCCAGCTGAGCTCTGTGCCCCACACATGCAGCCATTGCTTAGCCTGGTGTGGGAGGTAAAGCATGGGGTAGGGGAATAGATCTTCTGGGTGAGGAGGAGTTTTTCTCCTTAGTTCTTTCAAGAAACAGGCAGTGAAGAGGGGAGGGGTTGCCCTGGGGACCATGATATAAATTGCCTTGGTGCAAATTGCTCTCCGACCCTGGACATTTCTGCTATGCATGGGGACATCCTTGGCTGTACTTTGGACTGGTGAGGCTACACCTCAAATACTGTGTTCATTTTTGGGCCCCTCACTATAAAGAAGGCATTAAAGTGCTGGAGCATGTCCAGAGAAGAGTAACAAAGCTGTTGAAGGGTCTGGAGCACAAGTCTCATGAGGAGTGGCTGGGAGAAGTGGGATTGTTTAGCTTGGAGAAAAGGAGATTCAGGGGAGGACCTTCTCTCTCTCTCTACAACTACCCAAAAGGAGGTTGCAGTGAGATGGGTGTTGGTCTCTACTCCCTAGTAACAAGTGGACAAGAGGAAATGATCTCAAGATTCATAGAATGGTTTGGATTGGAAGGGACCTTAAAGATCATCTAGTTCAAACCTCCTGCCATGGGCAGAGGCATCTTCCACGAGACCAGGTTGTCCAAGCCCTCATCCAACCTAGCCTTAAATATTTCCAGGGAGGGAGGACATCCACAACTTCTCTGTGCAACATGTTCCAGTGTCTCACCACCCTCACTGAACAGTTATACCAGGGGAGGTTTAGGTTGGATAGCAGAATAAAAACTTCTTCACTGAAAGGATTATCAAACACTGGAACAGGCTCCCCAGGAGGGTGGCTGAATCACTATCCCTGGGGGTATTTGAAAGACATGTGGTGCTGAGGGACAGGGTTTATCACCAGTCTTGGTAGTTAGATAACAGTCGGACTTGATCTTTAAAGATCTTTTCCAGATGAAGCGGTTCTGTGATTTAACCATCTGCTGTCTTTGCTGAACTAGTTTCCCACTGAGTGGAGCTGGCAAGAAACGAAAGGCATTTGTCTCCTGAAGGCAGCAAGCGATGTTCTTGGCAGCAGGTTGGAAATGGGCTGTGCTGGGGCTGGAGGGCAGAAACCTTCCCTTAAGTGGGGCTGAAGCCCTGGAGGATGTCCTCCAAAGGAGTGGCTCAGGGGTGTGCGTGTGTGTAATAATGTGCAAGTTTTAAGATCATTATTGTGCAAACTGCATAGTACTGAGTATTCACCAGGGCAGTGGCAGGAGAGATGAGGTTTATGTAGGAAACAATATTTCCTTTTAAAGGAGCATGTAAGTACCTCCTAGATACACTTTTCACGCTTAACCTGGCTGGTTGTATGTCTCTCTGCAAGGCTGGGGCCAGCCATCAAAATCCTGGAGGGTTGCAGTGAGCACAGGCAATGCTCACTGCTCGCTCAGAGCAGCAAAACTTGTTACAGACTCTAATATTCTCAGGGGCAGAGAGGACAAATGTGGGCCCTTAAAAGAGAACAATTTTGTCTCTGGCCTGTAGAATGATACAGAATGATGTGATATGGGCTGCATGTGGCAATGGGCTCCCTTGTCCACAAGGATAGGAGTCTAGTGCTTGTTGCTGAACGCTGCATCCAGTGCATCCACCCTGGAAAAAAGCCAGAGAGCAGAAGCTGGTCCAAGCTCCTGC
The DNA here is from genome assembly GCA_013399055.1 of Ramphastos sulfuratus. Lineage (NCBI taxonomy): Eukaryota > Metazoa > Chordata > Aves > Piciformes > Ramphastidae > Ramphastos > Ramphastos sulfuratus. The sequence goes on along the minus strand of WBNM01027892.1, from coordinate 310,191 downwards.
AACCCAACAGCGGGCAAAAGGAGCCTGGTAACTAAGTGGTTTGAGGGGAAACCACCATGGACACAGCAAAGCCTTTAATGGGATCCAGTGGACCGTGAGATCAAATCTTGCTTGTTTAGCAGACGTGTTGTCCTGATTAACATCAGTGCTGTATAGCCCATCCTAAACAAGGATCTGATTTACAGCTCTCTGGGCTGGGGTAGGTGGGTGATCTGTCTGGGTGCAGGCAACCACTGGCTCGCCGAGCGGCTGCTGCTCGTGCCAGCCTGTGCTGCTTGGGTACCATCAGCCCCGTGTTTGCAGGTCCTCTCCTAGCCATGGATTTGGAGCAGTTTCCCAGCAACAGTCTCCTCAACTCCGTGCTGCCTTCAGCTGTAAACGGCCCAAATGTGAGCTGCGAGAGAAGGTGTGGGGGGAGAAACAGGCAGCCAAGCAAACTGATGGAATCTTCTGGGATTAAAAGCTGCAGCTTCTCACTGCCTTCCTCAGCACAAACCCATCAGCTCTTTTTTTTTTTTTTTTTTTTTTTTTGACAGCTTCCTGAATCTGACAGGTGTCTTCTGCTGTTTCTTTGACTACCAGCTCCTTCTTTCCTCTGTGTGCCCTCATTAACCACGCAAGGTGCTGCAAACAGCCCCGGGCATCTCCTCTAAGGTGGAACCCAGGAGAAACATGGAGAAGCTTTTTTTGAAGTCCTGCCCAGATGAGGTGTGGGAGAGGCAAGTCCAGCAGGTCTTGCAGCTGAGGAAGGCAGAAGGGGAGGCAAGAAGAGAGAACTCCAACTGGGCTCAGCTCCTGAGAACAATTTGTTTTCATCTTCCATTGCTCAATCCAGGCCTGAATTTATAGATTTAAAAATAGAACAGTAGCTCCTGCTCTCCATCAACTGGGTAACAGGCTGTGCTCAAAGCTGACACCCGTAGGCACCCATTTCTCTTCTGTCCCTGCCCTCTTACAATCTTTGGTTTTGATGTAGTCTTGGGACTGTGTATGCCCTCTTGGCACAGCCAGCTTTAAATCTGGATTTCATCACCTTAGATGTGTTCTAGAGTGACATCTCTACATTAGCCCTGCCTGAGAGGGAGTTTAATGCCCATGCACAAGACTGACCATTGCCCAGGCCCACCTGCCTGTCCACAGCTGGAAGCAGTACTCTTGCACTCTTCTAAGTCACTTAACTAAAGCTCTATGCTTCCATCTTGCTACCTTGTGCCCTGCTGATACCCCAGCTGGACCAGCAGACATTCTGCCCTGCTTAGGGAGTCACAGTTGCCCCCATTCCCTTGAACTGCCAGTAGTTCTCTCTTGAACTGGAGAGCCCAGAACTGGACATGGTGCCCCAGATACGGCCTCATTAGGGCAGAGTAGAAGGGGAGGAGAACCTTCTTTGACCTGCTGGTCACATTCTTCTAAATGCCCCAGTAGCAATAGTCACTGAAAAAGCCATGGACCTGGTCTGTCATACTGGCCACTAACTAAGGAAAGCTGCGATGCCTTTCTATATGCCATTCCAAATGCAGGCTGATCACAGAATCGCTGACTGGTAGGGGCTGGAAAGGACTTGTGGAGATCATCTAGTCCAGCCCTCTGCTAAAGCAGGGTCACCCAGAGCAGGTTGCCCAGGATCTCAGTGTCCAGGTGGGTTTTGAATCTCTCCAAAGGGGAAGACTCCACAACCTCTCTGGACAGCCTGCTCCAGGGCTCCAGCACACTTACAAGAAGGAAGGTTTTCCTCATGTTCAGATGGAACCTGCTTGGTTCCAGTTGGTGCACTTTGTCTCTTGTTCAGGTTTTGGGCACTACTGAAGAGAGTCTGGCCCCATCCTCTTGCCCCCTGCCCTTCAGCTCTTGGTGAGCATTGATAAGATCATCTCTCAATCCACTTTTCTCCAGACTAAACACCTCCGGGTTTCTCAGCCTCTCCTACTCAGAGATGCTCCAGTCCCCCTCATCTTTGCAACCTCTGCTGCACTCTCTCCAGTAGCTCCCTTGAGCTACTAGTAGTTCTCTCTTGAACTGGAGAACCTAGAACTGGACATGGTACTCCAGATATGGCCTCATTAGTGCAGAGTAGAGGAGGAGAAGAACCTGCCTTGACTTGCTGGTTGCACTCTTCTTAATGCATCCCAAGACACCATGGGTCTTTTTGGCAAGGGCACACGGGTGGCAGCTCTCTTCAGGAGATTTACACCTCCAGAAGGAAAGTTCATTGACACTATCAACTGCTGGTCCCAGGAAATTGTCTGTGCTGAGAAGACATATCTTGAATAGACCCAGAGCAAGCACGTTTTGTTCAACCCCAGCATTTCAGTGTCACAGATCCCAATGAGCTACAGACTGGGTGTGTCTTGGAATGTCCTTAAAAATGATGGCCCATAAAGAAAGCCGAAGTCACAGCCATTCCCACTTTCTAAGTCACATGTTGGGATGCCAGGCCACCCTGGTGGGTGCTGAACATATCCTAACAGAGGGCAGCCACTGAAAAAAGTCTGGTGCCTCTTGACATCTGCCCTTTAGATATTGATAAACATTGGTGAGGTTCCCTGATGCTTTTCCTCAGTGGTTACCAGCTTTTCCTGGATTTAGCAGAATGCTTTGGGTACAAAGTTCCTCAAAGGCCCTTTGAAATCTCATTTCTGCTGTTGGACACACCAGAAGAACCTTATTAAACCTGATAAGAACTGGCTGGAAGATGCCAGCTCTCAGCAGCACAGTAACTGACAGACACTTCTGTAGTGCTTTAACACCAGCTGTAAGCAGCTCCAGCAAGCAGGAGGATAAGAGAATGTACAATAGCTGTGGTTTAGCTGGTTTCATGTGAGCAGCTTGGGGGATTAGATAGAAGCACTGGGAACAGCTGTGGCTCTGCAGGCGGCTCTGGGAGTGCTGCCTGCTATGGCTGCTGCAGATCCTAGCTCACGCTAGGCAACCAAGTGCCCCTAAGCTCCACCACCCTGCTCCTTGGGTACTGCTGCATGCCCAGGACTGATGACATGCAGGGTTTGTATTTGTGGATCCTATGTCTGATTTGCCTAAAGTTGAAGTCTTTGGGGATAAAATATGACTTTCCCTCTGGGAAAGGGTGAGAATGTAGTGTCAGAAGCCATGTGGCCAGCAGGATAGGGCAGGGTTTGCCCTTTGTACTTGACAGCATTGAGGTTATGCTTTGAATTGTGGAATTGCCTGACTGGAAAAAACCTTAAGATCAAGTCCAACCATAGCCTAACATTTCCCTGTATGTGATACTGGTTCGGTTTTGGGTCCCTCACTGCAAGAAAGACATTGAGGTCCTGGAGTGGGTCCAGAAAAAGGCAACAAGGCTGGTGAAGGGTCTGGAGAACAGGCTTCACGAGGAACAGCTGAGGGAACTGGAGTTGCTTAGCCTGGAGGAAAACAGGCTGAAGGGAGACCTTCCTGCTCTCTACAACTCCCTGAAAGGAGGCTGGAGCAAGGTGTGGGATGGTCTCTTCTCCCAGGTAACAAGAGGAAATGGCCACGAATTGCAGCAGGGGAGGTTTATGTTGGACATTAGGAATTCTTTTTTTTTTTTTCCCTAGTGGGTTGTCAAACCCTGGAACAGGCTACCTAGGGAAATGGTGGCAGCCCCATGACTGCAGGCATTTAAAAGCCTTGTAGATGTGGTGCCGAGGGGCATGGTTTAGTGGTGACTTGACAGTGCTGGGTTAATGGTTGGACTTGATGATCTTGGAAGGTCTCTTTCAACTTAAATAATTCTATGACTTCGCAATGCGCCTCTCTAAGACGCAGCCTGTGAACGTGCATCCACAAAAGCTCTGAGTCTCCCACCAGGAGTGGTTGGGAAGAAAAGCTCTGTTTGCTGTAGAGGAGAGACTGCTTGGTGACTGGGATTGCGATGAGTTGCATCAGGAAGAGAGAGAGATGCCAGAAAGAGCTGTTCAACATTATAAACTATTTTCCTGTTGCTCATATATGTCCCTGGGCGCCTCCTGCAGCGAGAAGCCCTCCCTGCCTGCTGGCAGGAGGATCCCATTTGGATCTGTTTAGACATTATTTCACTATTATTGTTGTTTATCATGTGTTGGAACTGTGCCTCGGAGCCTGAGCAGCCCTGGGGTGTGCTAGCTGCCTGGCATGGTGCATTCCACAGTGTTCCCCGGGCAGAATGTGTCCCTGTGAAAAGCATCCCTGGGGAGAGCCATCACCTGCTCTTGGCTTTGTTCAGAGGGTCTTTAGATTTCTTGGTGTCTTCAGAGAAAGCTGGGGCAGACTGGCAGTGTGGGGGTTATCTAAGGACCTGGCATGATGGGTGTGTAGTCACTGTTAAGGTCATTTTGCAGCCATGTGGCTTCAAAAAAAAAAAATCCACTTTTTTCTGGACATCAAAGGTGGTGGCAAGGATGGTGTCTGCTACATGTCTTCTGATGAAAGCAACTGAATTAGGCTCAAGCTCCCAAGCCCCAGGACATCCCCAGTGAGTGGGCTAGACACAGCCTGTGAAAATTCCTAGGGCCAGTGAGCTTTAGGGGTTTGGGTATTTTCAACAGAGATATCATGTGGCTTTTGAGATTCATGTGTTTCCTTGGTGTGAGGGTTGGGGTGCAGATGAGGCTGTGCATGACTGCTGCTGCTTCCTACCCCTTCAGACCAGAGCTGAGAAAAGATGGGAGGGATGAGGGTGGACTGGGCAGCCTGCAGCATCCTCCATCCTGTTCTTGCTATGGGCTGGGTGCTGCCACAGACCTCAAAGACATTGTTCACCCTCTGCTGCCCTACAAACTGAGTTGAGGGAAGGTAGAAGTGCTAAACGTTTGGGGCAGTGGGATAAAATCAGATTCAGTTCATTACAGATTACAGCAAATGCTGTTTCCTGCAACTGAAGAAGATACTGAGTCTCCCTTCATCTGCTGAAGGTGAATGTCTTTTGAGACCAGGAGCATATGGAATCACAGAATGTCAGGGGCTGGAAGTGACCTTGAAAGATCATCCAGTCCAACCCCCCTGCCAGAGCAGGATCACCTATACCTGATCACACAGGAATGCATCCAGGCAGGTCTTGAATATCACAGTATAACAGTATAAGCAAGGTTGGAAGAGACCTCAAAGATCATCAAGTCCAATAATATCTCCAGAGAGGGAGACTCCACAATGCCCCATGGCAGCCTGTTCCAGTGTTCTGTCACCCTTACAATGAAGAACTTTTTCCTCACTTTTCCATGGAACTTCCTATGCCTTAACTTCCACCCATTGCCACTTGTTCTGTCATTGGGCATCACCAAGAAGAGCCTGGCTCCATTCTCTTGCCACTCACTCTTTATGTATTTACAAACATTAATGAGATCCCCTCTCAGTCTCCTGTTCTCCAAACCAAAGAGCCCCAGCTCCCTCAGCTTTTCCTCATACAACGGTGAGCCAATTTCAGCAGGATTGGCTGTGGGCTTCTGTTAGTGATGGTTGATGTTAGGCAAATTTTGGGGACAGTGGGCATTGCAATGCTTGCCTGATGCACTATGTGACTAGTACAGGTCAACCTTTCAACATCAGCCTTGGTTGAACGGCTGAGTCTTGTCTTGCCCATGGACTGATGGAAGGTGTAACTCACTTCAATCAACAGAGGGATGTGGAAAAGGGACCATGATGAGCTGATGTGATGTTGCTCATAACATCACAAAGATAATACTTCAAAGCAAGGATTTAGGAGTTGTACTTGACTGGAGCAGCAACTATATTAGCAGGACCTGAGGTGAGTAAACAGTTTTCTGCTCCGCATTACTGTAAGTGGAGGAGCATTAGGAGGTGTTTCTGGAGACATCTCAGACTCAGCCCTAAGCTGTGCTTGTTAGTAATATTTTTAGCAATGTGAAAGACAACAAAGCTGCTGGAGGCCTGCAGCTGATGGAGTAGCAATATGTAATGAAGAGGATAGGGGACCAAAAAGCTGCTGCTGAGTGCTTGGTGACGTGGATCCCTTTCTGTGCAGTACTCAAAGTGGGGAAGCTGTGGCCTGGAAAGCAGTAGGAGCTGCTTTGGAAAAGCCACCAAGCCCTGGCTGAAACACACTTGAGTGAACCCTGAGACTGAGGAGCAGAGTGGTGAGAGACTTTGCTGATGCATTTGTTTATTCTCTTGGGATAACACACCCTGTTCTCTTCTGCAGTCAGGGGCATGCTGAGAAGCTAGCTTGGAGCTAATCCAAACCCACGATTGAAGATTTCTTGGGAAAAGTGCCACACAGCCAGATATCTGGTATACTTGGACTGCCACAGGGAGGTGACTTGATGTCTAGCTCATAGATGCTTGTAAGAACCCTAGGGTAAGGACTTGCCCATTCTGCCCAAGCATAAGGCTGATGGTGTGCTTTTGGAGGAGGTGGGAATATGTCATCCTGATGATGGACCCAGGGGCAGTGCTGCTGGGCAGCACACCTAGGAACTCTGTCCTTGTGCCTCTCTCCAAACCCTCCTGATCAGCTGAAGTTTTTAAATATGAAATAGAGGTTTATCTGGGATGGGGGATCTCAGCTGGGATGTGCAGACAGGAGCTATGGGAGTAGGCAAGGAGTTAGGTACCTGGGCAGTGCAACAAGGATATCTTTGGTATGGTCCAGCAATGACACCCTAGGGCACTTGTTTGGATTGGCTTTCCCTCCATGTGTGGGCACCAAAGAGCTTTACAAGCACAGGCTATTGCAAGGAGCTAATTGATTTTCCATTGTATCCTCGGGTCTTTCTGCAAGTGAGATGACTAAAACGCAGCCACAGGTTTCCCAGTAAACAATGAGCAGTTGGTTTCACATGGCTCCCTGTCAAAAATCCCAAACTGGAAAGGCAGGAAAACAAACAATCAGATCAGAAAGAAATGTTTTTTTGGCACTGATTCCCTCTGTGTTGACTGGGCTGTGAGACAGACCCTGAGAAATGGCTCAGATTTTAGTCAAACAGCTCAGACACGAGTGTGTGTGGGGGTTGGAAATATATGGATTAAAAAAAAAACAACCCCACGTTTGTGCGCTTAAACCCAGACGCCTGCAGTCGGAGAGGAGAGGAGCAAGGGTATGGGTCTCTGTGGGCTTTCCAGATGGCAGATACATTTTAAACACAAGAGGCATAGCTGTACTCTGGGTACTGGAGCAGAACAAGTGCCAGGAAAATATATACTTCAGCTGAAAGATGGGAGTTTGGAAATGGAGAACAGCACTTGTTTTGTAACTGGAATATAAACTATGGCTCTGAGGTGGAGCAGCAGGCAGGGCAAAGGCACCTCCTCTGCAGGCTCGGCTTTCCTACTGACACCTTGGACTTACTGCTCTCTACAACTGCCTAAAAGGAGGTTGCTGTGAGGTGGGTGTTACTCTCTTCTCCCTTGTATCAAGTGATAGAATGGGAGGAAATGGCCTCAAATTGCATCAGGAGAGGTTTAGGTTGGGTATTAGGACAAATTTCTTCACTGAAAGAGTGGTCAGGCACTGGAACAGGCTGCCCAGGAGATGGTGGAGTCGCCATCCCTGGATGTGCTCAAAAAATGTGTAGACTTGGCACTTCAGGACATGGTTTAATGGGCATGGTGGTGGTAGGTCAGCAGTTGGGCTTGATGATCTTAGAGGTCTTTTCCAACCAAAACAATTCTGTGATTCTATGACTGCTGCCTTTCTGGTTGTTAACCTGATTGATGAAAATTGGCCAGAGCATCTGAGGGGGAGGAATTTGCTTATATTTTCATTCACAGACTGCAGCAGCTGACAGGTGAATGAGATTTTATTTATTTATTTGTTTGACAGAAGACAAATCTAGTGTTTCTTGACCATCTCATTTGGGATGCGTCTTCCTTATAGCTGAGCTGGCCAGAAGCTTGACTGCAAAAGGGAGAGGTCCCTGCTTTTCTCTGCCTCCTGCTGCTATTTTGATTTTGCATCACAGACTTAAAAGCTTCTATCTCTAAAAAACTTGGTTTGTTTTCAGGGAGGGTTGTCTGGGTTTTGGAAATAATTCCTGCTTTGGTAAAGTTTAGTCTGGCTTTACATAAACATCCTATGATTTAGCCCATTCCTCCCCTCTCACCTTTCAATCCTTGTTCCAGTGAGAGAGGTAAATATCATGTGAAATGTTTCAAGTTTCAGGGGTTTTCCTGTCCTTATTAATGATAATTTGCTACAGAAGTGTGTGTTTTGGTGTGTGCAGGCCCTGGACAACAAACCTTAATGAGGGCATTGGGGTAGTCTTTTGCATTTATTGGCAGGTGGTGTTGGTTTTTTTTTTTTTTTCCCCAGCCAGTTTCTCAGGTTTCTGGGAGTTTCCAGCCATGGAAGTGATGCAGCAACCCTTACCCTGCTTCTCTTCCCTGTGGCAATTGTAACCTACTCTTTCCTGCAGAGCAGGACTTGCTCACCGTGGAGGTGCAGGATCAACCCACCACAACACCTCCAAAAAAGCTGCTGGACTCCTTGTGCCTGGCAGAAGCTAGTGCAAAACTAGCCTGCCCCAGCCACCAAGTGCTAAAATCCCAGGGCAGGAGCACACTTTGCAAGTCCATTTCCTCATGTCTTTACTATGAGGGTGGTGAGACACTGGAATGGGTTGCCCAGAAAAGCTACGGACTCCTCATCTCTGGAAGTGTTTAAGACCAGGTTGGACAAGGCTTTGAGTAACCTGGTTTAGTGGGAGGTGATCTTTAAGGTCTCTTCCAACCCAAACTATTTTATGATTCTGTGCCAATGGGAGCTGCTTTTCCAGACCATCTCTGATCATGGGTTGTCTGACCTGCTCTCAAATCCCAGCAGCTCCCCAGCTGTCTATGTCAAAGCTTAAATCTTGGCTGCTAAGATTCTTGTGGTTCTTGGGTTTTTTAGTTTTAGTGTCTAATCTGCAATTTACAGCCCATTACTTCTTGTCCTATTCCCCACGGAGATGCAGCACAATTTATTCCTGCACCCTCTGTAACAACCTCTTACATAATTGAAGGCTGCTATCATGTCTCTCCTGGTTTCCAGGCTAGAAAAATCCAGTTCTTTTGGGCTTTTCACACCCTCCCCAGCATGCTGTGTTTTTCCTGTGCTTTGTATGCCTTCTGACCTGTCTCCTACTAGTCCAGATCTGAAGTGTTTGTGGTGGGAAGGAGATGGAGAAAAGGTAGTTGGGCTTTTGTGCTGCATGGAGGGAAAGCAATAGTAAAAAGCTGGAGGTCCTTGGGGTTTACTCTACTTGGTGTTGCTATGTGAGAATGAGTGGTTATCAAGCAAGATGTGAAAACAGATCAAGTGTAGGTAGAATCTGTAAATGAAATGATGTTGAGTTTGGGTTATGGGCTGTCTCTGGGTGCTTCCATGAAGCCTGGGGTCCAGCAAAGTTAGATGTGTTTGGATGAAAAATACGTTAGTTTCTGTCTAGCTGGGCATTGCAGTTCTGCATTTTGTGGCTTCTTTTCAGCCCATGCCTTGGGCTGCTAACCTGCACCCCAGGTGCTCACCTTGCCTTCACCTGCTTGCACAGTTGAAGGCTCCTAGGAGTGAGCAAGCTCCTGGAAAGAGCCAAGCTCACGGGGAGAACCGCCGGCGAGTGGGCGCCGCTGCCTCTGCCACTCGCTCCCCCGGGATGTCGGTGCTGCTCCCGATGCTGTCTCTTCATGTTTCATTCCTGTCTAGCTGGGTGGTGGGAGGAGGTGCCTCGGCTTCGTCTCCGTGCTGATCAGGATTGTCTTTTCTTTCGGGATGGGGAAGCTGCTCTGCATTCATGTCTAATCATCTGCGGAGCTGACAAAATTATTCACGTAACGAGCTGCTGGGGAGAGCCTTGCTTCTCCCCCTCCCGCAGCACTGAGCGGGAAGCTGGGAGCTCAATGCTTGCCTGGAAAGGCAGAAGGGCCGTGCAGAGCCATGGAGATGGGCAATGAACAATGAACTCCTAGAGTTCAATTATCCCCAGCTCCCACCACAAGAAGGTAACCATGGAGACATCCAAATCCAAGACATCACCANATATATATATATATATGTTATCTAAATAAAGACCCCGGACTTGTCACTGTGAATACATTTGAGCTGACTGCCTTGCTGGGGTCATCCGAGTTGTAGAGAGACCGTTCAGGGCAAGGTTTGGGGCCACTGTGTGTGCAGGGCTGTGTGTGAAAGGATTTTAAAGCTACTTCTCCTGGAGGCCAGAGGGATGTGCCCTCATGGAGTGTATTTGCATCCCTACCAATGCCAGCTCAGGGCTAATAACATAGGAGAAATGGTGAGGAGTGGGGTTGCCGGTGTGTGTGTGGGCATCCCTCTGGCACTGTGTGTTCTTTTCTGCACATTCCAGGATGGCCTTGCTTGGGCTAAAATTTTTGGGGTTTGGTGTAGAGTGACCTGGCAGTGGGCTGAGGGATTTCTATACATCCCAAAGAGGATGAGAATTTGTGGTTTTTCTCTCTGCCTCTCCTCTGAAGTGCTGGCAGAAGTGTGCTGGGGCAGGAGCACATGAACTGAGCCTGTGAATGAATGGGAGTGCTGGAGGAGATGTTTAAATGAAGCACTCATCTCCAGGATTTTCTTCCCTTGCCTTCATTCAGATTTAGGGATGATTGTTTTAAAGAGACAGCACACAGGCTGTGTGGCACAAGTGGGCATTTCTGCAAAGGGATGGCTGAGTGTCCAGCTTTGCTGCTTCCTCAGCCCTAGATGTGCCAGCAAGGCACTTCAGAGCCATGCAACATCTTGACGAAGCCAACGAACAGTACCTGTCCCCAGATGTCCTGGTGCTGTGGCTCTCTAAGGTGATGTGCACCTGTGATGCCACCATGCCAGTGAGGTACATGCTGGGGCAGGAGCTGTGTGCCATGTGGTAGTGCATGCTGGGGCTTAGTGCAAACACAAGGAGAGAGGCAGGTTTGGAACAACATTAGAAACACTGACAGTGTCCAGCCCTGGAAGTTTCTGAAATCCAGGGTGCTCCTGGAGACTGCCAAGTAGCACAGGTTTCCTGGAATGTTTTGTGGTGTGATGGAAGGAAAGGGAGGAGATGGAGGGGCATTGAGGGGTGGGAGGCATCCTGCCCACCCAAACAAGCCCTTGGTCAAGGCTGCTGTGGGCTGTCTCACAGAGAAGTCAGCAATGATGAGCTTTTGGGGACTCATGCAAACCAGCTTGTGCTGTGCTGTGCCGTGCCATGCTAGGATTTCTCCCTGCACCTGCTGAAAGGGAACATGAAGGTGTGTGCTGCCTTAGTGCAGCAGCCCCTTGGCAGCTGTGACAGTGTTGTGGGTTTCCTTGACTGGAATGCAGAAAACCCACATCACTCCTAGCTCCTTGATCCTGCACTTTCAGGTCTGGTTGCCCATGGGTGCTGCCCAGGGTACCTGGGAAAGCAAAATGGAGCCCAGGCAGAAGCAATGGGGCTGCACCTCTGCAAACTGGGGCTGCAAAGATGATTTAGGAAGAGGCCTCACGTGGAACCCTTTTCAAACAGCAGCCCTCAGATGTGCAGCATGTCTCTGGTTGATCTGGAAGTCCGTGTACCTCCACGTCCCTTGGACCCACGGTTGCCCTTAATTTGGCTACTGGTTAAGGGCAGGGAGTCCAGAGCTATGCTTTGCAAAGCTACGTAATGGCTGGAAAACTAATGCTTGCTTTTGCGTGGGAAGAGCTGTGGAGGCCCTCATGTCCCGGGGGCAAGGTGTGCGCAGAAAGGGGTTGCAAAAAAGGGGTTTGGGGAGCACCAACACCAGCTTGTGGGGCAACCTGGGGGTCCTTTGCCACCAGTCCTTAGCCCTGGTGTGGGACTGAGGTGGTCAAATCAAACCTACTGAAGCAGCCAGGGCGCAGGGGTTTGGGTGTGTGGCTGATAACAAAGGTGTCCGAGCTGTCCTGGGTGGGCATCTCAACCTTACCCCCGTGGTGTGAGCAATGGTGCTGGTGCAAGTGGGGTGTGCCCGGACAGTTTCTGCTCTGTTTTGACGGAGCTCGGCTCCTTCCCTCCTTTGTTATCCCCCGGCTGCCCCCTCTGGTAAATGTGCGAGTTCCCTTTCTCCGATTGTCAGAAATTTCTTTCCCACTGTGTGGGCAGGAGACAGATTTTAACTGTCTCTANCCCCTCCGGCTCTTTTTCTCCCTTTCTATTACCAATAATGTCTCTGGAATAACATCTCCACCTTGCCCAGCGCTCCTGCAGGAGCCATGCCTCTATGTCCAGGTAAGCGGTAGCTGGCTGCTAGCGGGGATGTCGGCCCCGGGGACTTCCCATTCGCTCTCCTAAAGTCGCTAAACGTTGTCGCCGTGGGGACATCCTGTGCATCCCCCCACCACTCTCGCTGCTACCTGTTGGGGGCCGGCAGTCCCAGCCAGCTGGGACTGTCTCCATCCTCCTCCTCCTCTCTCGGAGCGGTTTAGTCTCGGTGAACACCTCCTCCCCTTACTTCTCGGGCGGCTTTTGTCTCCAGCCTTGCCACCGGGGATGCGCTGAGCCCCGGGCGCACCTTGCGAAGGAGAACGGGAGGGGAAGGAGCCAGCGGAAGGCACCGGAGAGAGGTGGGCTGTGACCCCGGGGGGCTGGAGGGAGCCGGGAAGGATCTTTTCTCTCCGCACAGTGGGATAAAGCTACGCTTTGGGAGGATACCCCAAGTCTGAAGCTCGACTCCCCGTTTCGCTCCTTTCTGGATTGTTTTTCTGGGCTCAGCTGTGCCTAGGAAAGCGGCTGTGCTCTCACAAAGTTTTTATTAAGGTAGCGTAGGAGCCTCGGTGGTCCGCTTAAGGTGGTTCTGTCGGGCCCAGGGAGGGGTGCCGGGGGCGGCCGAGGGGCTCCGGGCAGCATGGCTGGACAGGGGTCGGCTGGTGGGGCCAGTGGTCCTTCAGCCGTAGGGAGAGCTGAGTTGGNGGGGGGGGGCGGTGTGTTTCTGTGCTGGGAGGTGCCTGTGCTGGGGGGCTACCCTACCTCATGCCCCGGGTGGAGTGTGTCAGAGGTGCCTCCCCTGCCTCCCCTTCCCCTGCTTCGGGCACCTGAGATGTCCAAATGCTCTGGGGAGCCCTTGCTAGGGTACAAGGGGAAGAAGTAGTGGCCAGCAGTGGGCTGGTTCAGCTCCAGTCCTCTTCTGCCAGCTCAAGGCCTCCCAAAAATGCTGGGTCTCCTCCTTCCCAGAGGAGTGCAAGCTGTGGGGGTGATCCCCACAGCCTCCCCTAGCTACACAGTGTTTTGTGTTGTCTCCCTGCACCCAGTTCCCCACCTTCTGTGGGTCTGGGTGCCGCTCCTAATCACTGCACCCAGTTCCCCACCTTTTAGGGGTCTGGGTGGTGCTACTAAGTTTGGTGCTTGCCTAGAAGTTGCTGATGGTAGTGATCAATGAGTGGTCCCCAAAAGCAGGGTTTGTTTGTCTTGTTCCTGCAGCTCTTCCAGCTGCTCTTGCATGGCAGGGCGCGTGTTGGTGCCTGTGGCTCCTGCTGGCACGGGTGGAGCTGCGCCAGGGATAACACTCTTCCCCCACCATCCTAGGCAGACAAGTGCTGCTTGTACCCCAGACCACCTTGCCTCCTTCCCCCATGGGCCACATCCTCTCTCGTGGGTGATCTCCTCCTGGTCTCAGTGCTGTTTTGAGGCCAGGCTTGGTCCATGGTGCTGCAGATGGGGAGATATGGGCTCAGGATGCTGTGGGATGTGGTGACACTCTTGGCTGGTCCAGATCCACAGCTGGGGCTGTTTGGCAGATGAGGAACAGCGTTACGGAAGGCGCTGTCAGCGAGATGAGACACATGTTCACAGCCTCGGCTGCTGCTGCCGGCATCTTTGGCAAGACCGGGCATAGCTAGCAGCCATTGAGTAACTGGAAACTGAGTGCTATCTGCATGGGAGGGTCTCTTGAAGTGTTTCTCTTCAGCTCCCTCTCCCCACAATTTTGTGCTGCATTGCTGGTGCACAGCAGCAGTGGGGGTGCCAGGGAATTGAGGACTGGGGCCCCTGCAGTTGACTTTCACGGGGGTTTCTCTGCAACACAACTTTCCAGCAACGTGGCAGAGCTGTAGGGCAGGTGTTGGTAACAGTATAGCAGGAGGGCTGTGCTCCTCTGGATGTGTCTACAGGTTTGGGAGGTGGAGGAGATGGTTGTGGCAGCAGGCAGTCCTCTACCACTGAGCTCCCTTCTGGTCTGCTTCTGCTTGGCTAAGTTCCCTCACTCCCCAGAGGTCCCGGTGTACCTGGGAAGTTTGTTCACTGTATGTATTTGAATCCCTTGAGTGTCTGGGGTTTCCTCTTCCTGTGCTGTCACACAGGATAGCATAAAGCTTTCCCTAATGACAAGCCAAATGAGTGTGGCACATCCGTGTTGCACCTTGGCATCTGTTTTGGACAGGCAGCAGGTTGATGCCGAGATGCAGTCTCCCTCTGCTGCTGAGGGCACTGATGATCTGAGCATGTAAGGGGAACACCGCCTGGCCAGTGGTGCCTTTTGACCCCCTGCAGGCAGGACTGTCCCTGTGGCCATGGGAGGCTGCAGACCCCCACGCCCCATGCGTGGCGTGGTTGAGTCAATGCACCCACCCACTGCATCCAGTGTGTGAGTCACAGGCTTTTCATACACTGGTGTGAATCACTCACACACAGCCATGCTGACTATGACTTTAGTGACAGCTGAGAAGAGAAAACAGTTCCTCCGCCTCTCTCCCATCACCACTGCTATGGACACTGGGCACCTTGCTCACAGTGACCCAAGGAAACTTCTGAGAGTGGTGCCTTGGGTGATGGCAGCTGGAGTTTCTGCTGACTTTCTGCATCTGGTGGTTTGGCTGATTTGTGAATGCTATCCAGGATGCTCATGGCTGAGATGGATGGGTGGACACTGGGGTGACACAGCCTGGAGGATGGTTCTTCTGCTTTGGTGCTAAAGGGGCTTTGTTTGCTACGTTGGGGTGAGTCTGGTGGGATTGCTGAGCCAGCCCTTGACTCTGCCTTCAGGGCAGGGTGCATTTTGGGCCACTTTACACTTCCATTTCTCTGGGGATCTCGCACATCCTCTCTGGAGGCCCCTCCAGGCATCCTGCTCTTCCCTCTCCCCCTGCACGCTGGGGTGCAGCAGGACCATCTGATCCTCAGCAGGAGCGGCTGGTGATGAGCAAGAGCTGTCAGGAAAAATGCCAGATCACCCCCACCATGGCTTCGGCTGCTCCTCTCCCTGGTGCTGCTGGCTGACAGATGGTCATGGCCAGCAGCTCTGCTGGTGGCTTGGAATGCTCTTTACTGCCCTGTTAGAGGCTGGGGCTGTCTCCGATGCCCCCCCGGGGCCGGAGCTGACTCTTAACACAGGGAAGATGCCTGCTAATTAACCTCCCCAGGGATCACCGTCTGTTGCCTTCCTGACTCTGCTGCTTCTGACACAGCCCAAAGTGGAGGGCTGGAGGAGGTTGGGGCCACTGTCTTCTCCTGCCTACCTGCCTAGGCAGGGGATCAGGGTGATCCCACATCCCTTACCACCAGGGACAGGCTCATTAGAAATTAGTGGAGCATCCCTGTGTCCCTACTCAAGCACTGCAGTTGTTGAGCAGGGGGTGTTAAATAAATCCAATGCCTTGCATCTCTGCAGAGCTCCAGGGAAGGTAAAGATGAGGAGTGCATCAGACAAGCTTCCTGGGTACTCTCCAGATTCCAACCCATGCCATCTCCTGCATTTTTCCATGAGGCTTTGCTTTATCCCTGCCTGTTGCTTTTGCAAAAGCTCTTCCTGCCCCTCCTTCCCGGTGCCGGCTCCCCACCAGCCTGTCCCCTCCTTCCTTCCTGCTCCCCGCGGCTGAAATGAAGTGCTGGAGTATTTCAGGGATGTCAAAACATACCATTAGTCACAGTCGTGAGGCCCAGTGCCTGGGGACAGGCTGCTGAGCTCTCTGTCAGGCTGAGAAATGAGCAGGACAGGGAGGAGCTGGGGGGTCAGGGGGATAAAGGCTTCAGGCTTTCTCCCTTTCCAATACCTCTGTCATCATGATAGTCTTCTGAGGTCCCTTCCAACCCCTAACATTCTGTGATTCTGCGAGCATCCTGACTTTGAGTAGCAGGTTGGATGAGAGGTTCCCTGTCATCAATTATGAATTAATTCCCCTGCGTGGTATCTGCAAAATGAGGGTCTGGGTTCTCCTCTGCTTTGAGGAGTTCTCTTCCCAATATATCATGCTGGTGCCAAGGGGACCCTCCAGCCATGCCCAGCCCGTCCTGGTTACTGACTCAGAAGGGACGTTTATCTCTCTTTAGCCCAGAGAGGTGTTGTCTTAAATGCTTTCCATGATGGGTTTATGTGCCCCTCAGAAGCTACCTCTTGTGGATTTAAATCAATTGTTTGTTTTCCCAGGCAGTTGCTTCACTTTGGGTTTGTTGTTCTTCTGTTCCTTCAGTACCAAAATACTTTCAAGCAGGGAATGGGGGATCTTGTTAAGCATACCAAGCTCCTGGTGCAAAGCACTCCTCTGATGGTGTGGGCAAGACACGATTCACCAGAGCCTGATTTTGGTGCTCTCTGGCACTGTTCCCCTCTCCCCTCACTTAGCCAGGCAGCAGAAAGCTCAGAGCTGCTGAGCTCCCTGTGGAAGGTCTTGAGCTTCATCTCCTCCCACCGTTCCCTAAGGATTGCTGCCTATAAATAAGCACCAAAGCAACCAGAAAGGTGCCTTCAGGCAGGGAGGTGTGAGAAGGCTTGGGTGCTGATAAGCCTTACCCCTGTGAGCAGGTCACTGAGAGGGACAAGCTGTGGCTAATGTTTTTAGGAAGTCTTCTGGTTCAGCAATTCATCTGCATTTCCCTTGCCTCACTTACCCAAGCTGCAGGCAGAAGGTGGGTTTAACCCTTTGCTACCTTAGGTGCAGTGAGGGGTTTATCTGCTTTGCGCTCTCTGACTGCGACCAGCAGGAGAGCTTTTATGTCCATGCTGGGCAGCCTGTTTGATGTGGACTCATCCTTGAGGCATGAGGTGTGATTTCTATTGCTGGGAGCTGGAGAGCTTTGTGCAGCCTGGCACCGTTAGAAAGAAGCCCTGGAGATGTGCCTCTTCCTGCAGTCAAATTTGAGCCTGCTCCTCAAAACCTGGGCAGCAAGCAGGCAGGCTGCTGGTGCAACCCTACCCGTCACTGGGAGCAGGTCTCACTGCAAGCATGTGGGCACAGCTCCAAGGAGAAACCCTGGCTCTGGTCTGTGCTTGGGGCACGGATCCAACCCCTGCTGTGGGTGGGAAAAACAGAAGCCTCTTCCCTCCAGCCCTACGGCATCTGCTCTGCAAAGCCGGCGTATGTTCGCCGAGGCTTCCTGAGCAGGGCCGGCAAATAAGACTCACTTTAAAATTAATTAAACCGGATCCTTCAAGGACAGAAGTACCTCTTCTGCATGTTTCCATGACCTGGATGAGTCTCATGGTGGGCCAGGGTGCCTACTTCCAAGCCAGCTGTGTGGTGAGTTTAATTGAAACCTTGTGTGCTGACCGTGCCTGAGAAAATCAGGCTGTAACTAATGGGAATTGCTCAAGATGGTGGCTAATTACCATGATCAGCTGAGCAACACTTTGGGTGACTCTTCCTCCTGCTCTGTTGATCATGCCAGCCCTTGGTGAGTGCAGCAGCAGCCGGGGCACAATGGCATCCTGCTTACCTCGACTTTTGGGGTGGGAGATGGTGCATAGTCCCTCAGCACTGGGGTGTTCTATCTGGCCATTGGTGCTCCTCTGCTTTCCATGTGAACAGCTTGTTTGCTCTCTGGAGGCAGCTGGTGAGGGGGAACATTGGTGCCATGGGGGTGGTTGGAGCTGGGATCCCACCTGGGGCATGATATGACTTGGAAACTCCATCTTGAAAGTATGACTTGAGAGATGAGGGGTATGTTGGGAAACAAGACATGGCCATTGAGTTTTCCCCATCCTGCCCTTCTCTGTGGGATTTTTCCTTCTCATTGGGTCCCCCGTTCATGTCTGCCACATCATATCAATGGCTTTGGCTGTTGCATCAGCATCTTGCTAAGGAGCCTCAAAGAAATCTGTTTACAAAACACATCCCCGCTGATTCTGAGTCTGCTTCTGTGGGCTGCTGCTTGCCGGCTCCACTCAAAATGTGTCACTTGCACCGGTGGTTATTTTTAGAGCTGAGGTTTGCAAAATGTAAAAGCTGGGCAGTTTTTTCCAGAGTTCCAGGTTCCTGGGAGGGAGGAAAAGGGGACCAGGATGATTTCTTGCTCTGTGCCAGCATGTGGTGGCTGCTGCTTTCACCAGCATCCTCTGGTGAGAGGATGCTCATGTGGCTTTTCCCATCTGTGTGGGGATTTATGCACCTTTCTCCCTTTTGCCTTTCTCCTGCTCTTCCTTGCTTTCTATGCAGTGATATTCCTGCCTCCCTTCTCCATCTTCACCTGGTGCTTCCTTGTGGAGACTGCTCCAGGTCCCCAGTTTCTCTGCTGGACCCTGCCTTCTTCTGTCCATTTTGCCAGTGGTGTGGCCTCAGGCTGGGACAGGGTGAACATTTGGGAGCAAACGGCCAAGGAGGCAGCAGGAAGGGGTTAGGGGAGATTGAGAATGCAGCCTCTTTGCTCTCTGTGGCAGCCGAGTTTGATGTCAGGATGAATAGCTAGTAGGTTGGATGCTGGCTTTGCTCCCTCCCCAGCTGCTCTGGGGCTGGGTGGGTGTAGTGGCCCTGTGCTTATTTGGTTTAATGGCTATGAGAATCTGCTCCTGGCAAGAATGCATTGCATCCTCCTTATTTGCATTCATACCTATCTCTGCATTTTCTCTATCCCCTTCCAAACAGCTTCTGTCCCAGGTTGGAAAGTCATCAGTCTTGCACCCTGTACCCTAACCCCAGCCCTCTCTCTGGCCTCTCCTAAGCCCTTCCCTACTCATGTTCGTGGCTTATTGCAGCTGGATGCAGAGCTCTGGGATCTGCTTCCCTTCCAGCCTGTCATGTCCCAGAGCTGTTACCCCTGGGACTCTCCCAGGGCCATTTCCTTGGTATCTCCTGGGATCAAGCACACTCCCAAACTCCTCTCTGGTATACAAAATGCTGCTGGGTCTAGTAGTACTTCATGATTGGAGGGGAATGTAGGATGCTCTCAAATGCATTCCCATGTGTTGGTGTGATGCTGAGCAATGAAGGGTGGAAACCTTGGACCTGTGCATTGCAGTGGGGTCTGGTGGCCATACACGGGGGTTTCCCCAGCCTCAGCGAGAGCAGCTTCGTCGAAGTCTAAATGCTGTTGTGGAGTGAAGCTGTCTTGCACCAGGCAAATTTACAAGAACAGATGAGGGGGGTGAGGAGAGTGTAGAAGCTTTGAAAACACTCAAATTTGCTGTTGCATGTTGGAATAGGAAATTGAAGGTTTGAGGGATTTAGGTTTGAAAGACTTTTTTTTTTTTTTTTTTTTTTTTTCCTCCCCTGAGAAAACCTGGTGGTGTATTTTATTCTGGTGGATGTGCTATAAAAAGCAAAATTGAAATAATGAAGTGAGTCTGCTGTGTTGGAGAAGAGAGTTTCCACCAGCTACAAGTGACCTTTTTTTCCCTTTTTTCTTTCTTTTCCCTTCTCTTGGTACTTTTTGCCTCCAGCAATTTCTAGAGCATCATTTTATCTCTCCTGCCCTGTTCATGGTTTGCTGCCCTGCACACTTGCATATGCTATTAAAGGTCTAGGAGGGAGAATTTGCTTGTCAGCCCACACTTGGAATACTACTTTCAGTTTTGGTCCCTATAAACAATGTGGGGAGGTTGGAAAGTGTCCAGAGAAGTGCCACAAGAATGATCAGAGGACTGGCAGCCCTGCCATATGAGGAAAGGCTGAGAGAACTGGGGTTGTCCAGCCTTGGGAAGAGAAAACTTAAAGGAGACCTTTTTACCATGGACCAGTACATACAAGGGTGGGTACCAAGGAGACTCCCTTTTTACAAGGAGTCTCATGGAAAATACAAGGGGTAATGGGTAGAAGTTATTCCTGGAGAGGTTGTAATCCAAATAAAGGAGGAAATGTTTCACCATGAGAACAGTGAGACACTGGGCATAGACCTAAACATAGGAAGTTCCATCTAAGCATTAGAGGGAACTTCTTTACTTTGAGGGTGACAGAGCACTGGACAGGCTGCCCAGAGAGTTGGTGGAGTCTCTGTCTCTGGAGACTTTCAATGTCCCACCTGAACCTGTTCCTATGTCACCTGCTGTAGGTGAGCCTGCTCTGACAGGGGTGTTGGACTCAATGATCTTCAGAGGTCCTTTCCAACTCCTACCATTCTGTGACTGGAATCATCTCCCACGGGAAGCAGTGGATCCCCCTACACTGGTCAGTTTTAAGACTCAGCTGGACAGAGTGCTGGGCCATTTAATTTCAACTACACTATCACCTAGGAAGGTCGGACCAGATGATCCTTGGGGTCCCTTCCATGCTGGCATTCTGTGATTCTAATTCCGCACTGTGCTGCAGGATTGTACCCTTCTCCCAATGAGTGATGGCAAGACACAAATAAATAGCCTTAGCTCTTGCTGTGGTGTAGGACCTTAGGAGAGCTGCTGCTCTTCCCCCAGCACCACATGGCTGGGCTACAGCTGGACACAGAGCTGGGTAGCAGGGATGCTGCAGCTGGCTCTGCCTGTTTTCCTTTCCAGTGTCTGTTACCAGCCAATTGCCAAAACTTACTCAGTCTTCTGCGTAAGCCTCGCTCCGCTTGTTTGTGACTGTCGTGACTTTGTTTTAGTCACTTTGGCTGTTTGGCTCATGCAGAAAGCTGTTAGTGTTGCTGGGAGGGCTTATTAGCCTTGAAGCTGTCACCTGTTTCCTACTTGTTATTCCAGGTAGTTAATTTTCTTGCGCTTCCTTGGGAGCTGGAGCCTGTTTTCCTTATGATTCCCCTCTGGATGAAGATTTCCAGCCTCTGCCCTGGAGAAGGCTGGTGGGATGTTGAAGAAGGCTTTGGTGTGCTGGGTGATGGGATTGTGGCTCAGACCCGTTGCTATCCATTGTTGGAGTTTCTGGGTGACTTGAGCTCGCTTGCAGCTTTTCCTCCAATCTGAATTAATGTTTTAATTATCTCAGCCTCTTCCCCAAAGGCTGTTCTCTTTGGTTTTAATTTTGGAAAGCTCTCATATGTGATCACGCTCTCCTGCTCCCATCATCCATCCTGTGCAGCTCACCCCAGGAGGTGAGCTGAAGGCGTGGATAGTTTCCCTGAAATACAATTGTAGAGTTGTTTAGGTTGGAAAAGACCTTTAAGATCATCAAGTCTGAAAATATGAACCACTGTTGGGAGCTGTGGAGCAGCTCCTAGAGAGCAGATGGGCAGTTTGGGCACTGATCCCACCAGGGCTTCTACCACAGTCTCTGTGTGCCAAAACAGGTGAGTTTCTTGGCCCAGGCTTTCAGAAGAGGCATTTGGCTAATGAGATGTGGAGCCGCTGTGCTGTTGCTCTTCCAAAGCAATGTCTCCCAGGGGTGCAGGTGATGAAGAGGGTGTGGTGCTTTAACCTGAGCATCTTGAAGGCATCACCAACTGCTTTTGTAAAGGTGGACCTTTATATGCACTAGATATGTAACTGTGAGGAGTGTAGGTGCTGTTGGGGGTGCTCTACACCAAAGAGAATGGCATGCAGAGTGCAGAGGATGAGGGCAATTCCCAGGACTGGTGAACACCACCACCTCTGTACCAAAGTGAGGAAGAAGGTCAGTTCACAGTAGCATTGGGCTCCTCCTGCCAGCGGGGCATGACAATGGCTCTGGAGCATGGCTCTTGTTTCTCCATGCCTAGAAGAAGGGGAGAAAGGAAGGTGTGTGTGTGCACAAGCACATGTGATACTCCAACCCTGTCATCTTCAGAGGAGTATCCCTACTTGCAAGAGAGCTGGGCTGAGGTGATGAGAAGAAAGGCTGAAGCTGCTCTGTTGGATCAAATATGTATTTTATTAATAAAAGGCTTATGCTGTGATTTTTGAGCTCTCTGAAGCAGGAGCAGCAGTGTGTCAAAGGGAGGATTTAAATGCTTTAAAAAAAATAATCAAACTGAGCAAATAGAGTGCAAATGATAGTGTTTTCATCTCACCTTCTTGTTCTTTGGTTCCCTTAAGTGATTCAGATTGTCTTTTTTATATTAGAGGAGGCCAGACTTGGCAAATCAGTGAAATGTGGTTCCTGGAGCTACAGAGTAAGTGCTGAGGCTTGGCAGTTCTCCCTTCCAGGTGATATTGGATTCTTGCTGTTAGATAACATGAGTCCCTGGCACCAGGAATGGACCACTCTAGCTCATGCTCTTGTAGCACATTGATGTCTATAAATATCTGAGGGGTGGGTGTCAAGTGGAGGGGACCAATCTCTTTTCACTGGTCAGCAGCAGCAAGACAAGGAGCAACAGCTACAAACTGAAACAGAGAAGGTTTCACCTCAACATGAGGAGAAACTTCTTTACAGTGAGGGTGACAGAGCACTGGAACCGGCTGCCCAGAGGGGCTGTGGAGTCTCCTTCTCTGGAGACTTTGAAAACCTGCCTGGATGCATTCCTGTGTGAACTACCCTGGGTGATGATCCTGCCTTGGCAGGGAGGTTGGACTTGATCTCTGGAGGTCATTTCCAACCTCTAAAGTTCTGTGATTCTGTAATGTCAGTGTTGCTTTGTGGGACTGCTTTGAGAAACGCTTGCGTCTGCCAAGTGAAGCTGCTTGGACGTGGTGGTCTACCTCTGGCATGGTGGGAAGGACCATTGGTTCAGATCTCATCTGTATGGTGATGCTTGGGTGTGTAAAATGTGGGCTGAAGGAGATCTTTGAGTGTTGACCCTCTCATGTTCTCTCTCTACATGGCACTTCGATAACTGAGGCTGGACTGGGTGGATGTAGTCAGTAGAGGTAGGTGCTCACTCTGTTGCTTTTGAGCACGTCCTGCACTGCTGCTATTAAATCATCCAGGCTGCCATCTACTCTTGCTGTGCATTGCTGAGAGGAGAAGACAAATAACATCCCTTAGGCCCTGCGTGGCTCCCAGCACAATATATAAAAGCTGTCTTGAGGAGTGTTTAATGTGTTTCTAACAGGCCTGGGGGCTATGGGTGGCTTGAAAAGCTCTCCTTGCCTGATAGTTGCTTTAGATGTTCTTGCTTGAATTTTAGCCACTTTTCTCCAGATCTTTAGTTTTGTGGATTCAAGGATTGTGTGTTGCAGGCTCTGGGCTGCTATATCCTGCAGATGTCCAGCCAAGGAGATGCAAACATTGCATTGAGATACAGAAACACACAAAAGCAATTATTTCTGCTCTGAAAAACAGGAGCTGAAGACCATTAGCATTTTTTTGTACTTGTATTTTCAGGTTTGTCTGTTTTCTGGAACTTCGAGGCTGAAGAGGGACTGGAGGGGAGGGCTGGAAGGGACTTCTGGTCCAGTCCTGCTTTGGATGGGGAGCAGCTTATTCTGGTGGCCTCTCAGTGATGCTTGAGGTGTTGCCTCCACTTTCTTGATGCCAAACAACTGTGCTGCTTTCCATCTCTTCTCCAGACTCATGGTTTCCCAGACTGCGCTTGCTTTCCGGACTCTTCACTAAAACAGCATCTTCCTTGGTGTGTGTGTTTGTTGGTTTGGTTTTTTTTTTTTTGTGTGTGTGTGTTTTGTTTGTTTGTTTTTCTTTTTTTTCTTTCTTTCTTTTTTTCTCCTGAGGTCTCAGTGGCTGAGGTTGCTTTGGAGATTGCCAGAAACTGGTGCTCAACTAGTGCTGAGCCAGGACTGCATCTCCATAGTGGGATGTGTGGGACTGGGCCAGACCTTCCTCTTGAATCAGATGAGTTCTCCTCTTTTTTTTGTCTTCAGGCCTCAGGGCTTTCAGAAATAGCCAAAACCCTATTAGATTTGCAGGCTCCCTGAGGCACACAGCAGTAGATGGGGATGGTAGCCTGTGTCTGGCTGCATGAGGGCATGGAATCAGAATGGTTTGGGTTGGAGAACACCTCCAAAGGTCATCTAGTCCAAGCCCCTCTGCAGTAAACAGGGGTGTCCTCAACTAGATCAGGTCACCCAGAGCCCTGTCAAGCCTCACCTTGCATATCTCCAGGGATGAGGTCTCCTGGGGCAACTTGTTCCAGTGTTCCACCACTCTCATGGTAAACAACTTGTTCCTTGTGAGGGCTGAGTTTTGACTGGAGCATCCCTGCACCAGGGCTGGACCAGCTTGGAGGAGCTGGGTGGTGGGTGGCACAACCACCACAATGCTCTCCTAGGCTGTGATGGTGCATGCTGGCAAAGTGGGTGAGATACAGAAACCCTGTGAGGAAGAGGAGGGAGGGCTTGCTCCAGCCAAAACGCCACAGCTTGGCCACCCACGCCTGCCTGCCTGTGCTGCTGGGGGCTGCCTCCCTCCGTGGCATGGGACAGGCTGTTAGTCACGTGCCGCTGGCGTTAGTCATGCCAGGATGTGCACCGAGGCCAAGGTGATGACGCCCATGGCAGCAGGGAGGGTGGCAGGTACAGCATGTTTTTAACAAGGATTGCTTTGCATCCAGTGGGGATTAGTTGGTTCTGGCATAGCAGCTGGCACAGGGTCCTGGGACACCATGAGGGCTGGGTGAGCCATGGCAGGAGCTGCAGGAGACATGGGTGGTGTAGCCTAAGGTGAACACTTGTGAGCTTTCCTTTCCTGCACTCCATGAGTATGTTGGGGCTGTGCTGTTGCCACGAGGCTGTCTGTGGTGAGGGGCTTGCTGCATGAAACTTTTTTCCTGGGTGGAAGAGTCATGAAGCTGGCCCTGGGGATGCTGAGGAGCATCAGTAACCCCCTGCAGATTTGGCTGGTGGTAGGTTGGCCCTGGGGATGCTGAGGAACATCAGTATCTCCATGCAGGTTTAGCTGGTGGCTTGAGCCCCTTGGTCATCACTGTGGCCAGGTGACTGGTAGGGCAGTGGGTTTGAGCCCTCTACATCACCCTGCGAGGATATGGTGGTCACTGGGGTGAAGCACAGCAACAAGAATGGCTGGAAACAGGCCAAGTCTTGTTGGATTTAGGACAAGCCCTTATCCTTTNTGGATGCGGTCTGTTAGCCGTTTCCAGCAGGCTGTGTGTGCGCCATGCTCCACGTCTCGCGGCAGGCTGGGATTTTTAGAAACGCTCTGGATTGGCCTCCTGCTCAAGCTCCTGCAGAGGATGCAGTGCTTGGCGTGTGCAGCATTCTTGGTTGAAACCCACTCATGGGGCTGTGCAGAGAGGTCTGCACCCACAGCACTGCTCCCAGGGCTCCAGATGTGCTGGGTTACTTCTGAACNCCTTTGAGGGTCCCTTCCAAGCCCGTACAATCTGTGAATGTGTGAACACGGTGACTGCACTTTGATCCTAGCAGCGTGGAGCAAGCACATGTTTCTGTCTTCCCCCCTTCATATCCAAGGGAGGTGGTGTGGATTTTACTTCTTAAATAACCAGCTGCTGAAGTGGACGCTGAGTGTGAAAGCAGCAGCAAGAGACTGGTGCTAATGTTGTCCTCTTGAAAGGAAGCACAATGGCAATCTGTTCTGCAAGGGCTGCTTTTGTTGTTGTTTCCCCTCCCTCTCCCCCCCCCGCCGCCTTTCTCCTCCTTCCTTTTGAATTAATAATTTGGCATTCGCAGTGCGGGGAGTTAGTGGGAGATGGCGTGAGGCTGCTTCTGCTACAGGATTNGCCCTGGCACAGCTTGAGGTCCTCTTGTTCTGTCACTGGTTGCCTGTGTCATCAAGGTTGGAAAAGACCTCTAAGATCATCAAGACCATCCGCCTAACACCCCCATGACCACTAAATCATGTTCCACTATCATGTCTACATGTTTACTGAACACCTGCAGGGGCGGTGACTCCACTGCTTCTCTGGGCAGCCTGTTTCAGTGCCTGACCGCTCTTTCAGTGAAGAAATTTTCCCTAATATCCAACCTAAACCTCTCCTGGTGCAATTTCAGGCCATTCCCTCTTGTCCTGTTACTAGTTACTTGAGAGAAGAGACCAGCTGAGATGGGACGTAAAGCCTGCAGATGAAAAGGACTTGACCCAGAAGCTGTGTCTTGACTCCTGGCCATTTGTGGGGGAGGTATGGAAGCTCTCAGCAGTGGAATGGATCTCTGGGCTTGCTCTTAAGACTTTCATCGGGCTGTAAGTTGTAACTTTGGGTAGAGTCTAAGCCCACTCTGGACTATTCTTGCCTCTGAGAAGCTTCTCCAGAGAAATAACTTGAATGCTGATGCTGTGTTGAGTCTTGTATAAAGAAGTCCTTTGGTGGCTGCATGTGATCTGTGAGGAAGCTGACTGCTTGGAAAGTTCTTTGTGGGCAACTTGACAATTTCGTTGTGTGCTTGCTGGTGTTAACAAGCTTTTGCTGATGAATTTCTGAGGCCAGATTTTCTGTGCAGAACAAAAATGAATGTGATGGAAATGGCTACAAGTGTGCGGAGGGAGTAGTAGCTCAGGGAGGAGGGCAGGTGCAAGAAGGTCCTCCAGCAGTTTGACCCACAGTTGGTGCTGGGTTGGCACAGGGTGTTCCAAGAGGTGCAGGAAGGGCCACTACAGGGAGTGCTGCAGATGAATGCCTCCAATTGGCAGCTCATTTTGCACAGAGTGAGATACTCTGTGTGCATAAGGCTGGTGATGGATGAGATGTCCCAATGGTGTGCAAGATGTGCCTCTGAGGCGGGGATGGGGGTGTCTGGTCTGCGCTTGGTTTGTGAAGGGGATGGCCTCGTGTGATCACAATTTTGGCTTGAAGATGCTTTGGTTCAGGTGTGGTTTTGGAGGAGAGATGGGGCAAGTTCATGTTTTGATGTCCAACTTCCTCAATGAGAGATTGTGGCAAAGAATAGCAAGGGCAGGGGGAAGAGGGGACAGCAAAGTGTTGGACCTGAAGCCTTCTTCCTCTCCATCAGGAAGCTAAGAGTTGTTTCACTCTGAGGCTTTAGGCAAGGACAAAGGAGGCAGAACCGTTTACCTTCCCCTGTTTTCCTGGTGCCCAGTGCATGTCATGAACTAAGCATCACTTGCAGAAGGGGGATGAGCTGAGTGTGACAGTGTTGGGTAGCCATAGGGCAGAGCCTTAAAGCAGCTCTTGGAGCTGAAGGGGGCCAGAAGCTTGGTTGTGGCAGCCCCTCTGTTAGGGGAAATCTCAGTTTTGCTAGAGAGCCCCAGCCCCAGATACAGCACTGATGCCATGGAGGCTACACTGGGTGCTCACTGAGACTGGGGATCCCTCTGGGTATTCACAGGTTTTAAGCATCTTCTTTTTTTAAGCTGGGGACTGCCACAAATTACTGGCCTTTTTTGTTAGGGGCTGTCTGACCAGTTGTGGTCCAAGGGAAGGGTGTAAAACCCAAGGAAGCATGGATTTCGTGTTTCTGGATGGTGACTCTGCACTAGCATGATGGAGTTTTAATACAGCCCTAGATAGACCGACAAGCACTGGAGGAAGGCTGAAGTCCTCACAAGCAGTTCTGGCAACTAACAGACAAAAAACCAAGGTTTAAACTGAGAAAATGACCTCATTTAAACCCTAAATGTTGTATGGGAGTCATGTGTCGGCTCGAATCAGGGAAGGGTGGATGTGTCAGCAGGGTACCCTCCTGGGAGGGATGAATTTTGATCTCTGTCACTTGGAGGGATGGAGATGGGGGCTGGGGATCATGAAGGATGGTCTTTTGAAGTGCCTTACCTTCTTCTAACATCTTGCTGGTGCTCTGCATCCTGCTGGCAGACGGTGGATGACTGGCATGGGAAAATCAACAGTGCTAAACTATTTAGGAAGGAGTGAGTGGGCAAGAGGAGAGAGGGGGAGTGAGGCTGCCAGAAATAGCACTGCCCATTTCTGGGTTGCTGAGGCTTTGATGGCAAATAGTCCCTGCTGGTGTCCAGCATGTGCATGTGCTGGGGCTGATGGTGAGGGAGAGGGCAGTGCCAGATTACAGGGCTGGAGAAGGAACCCCCAGGTGGCTGCCATCGCTCACACATGCCATCAGTCTGGCACTATCAGTCCTCAGCCATCCCAGAGATGTCTAAAAATTGCAGATGGCAGTTCCCAAGTGTAAAAAGAGCCTTGTGCCACCCTCAGAAGAGCCTCATCTGCCTTCCTGGAGATGGATGGGTTGGGGGACGGGGGAGGGGGGGCTCCCCGATCAGCAGCCGTCACAACGTGATTGCTGGTGTTTGCAAATATGGTGAAATCCGAGCTCTGAGGGCAGAAGCTGTTGTAAAAGGGCCAACTTCATCAGAGAGTTGTGAGCTGATTCAGCTGCTGAGCATCATTTCAATAGAGAGCTGGGGCTGACGTGCAGTCAGCTTGCTCTTTGCTCCATGCCTGCTCTGACTCCTCAGTCATCACTGGAGGGTTGCCAGAGTGTGCCTTAAATATAAGGGATGGTGTAAGAAATGCACGCTGAGGGGGAAGGGAAGCCACTCAGAGTGACTTGGACAGGTTTGAGGTGGACTCAAGCCAACTTCATGAAGTTCAACAAGGCCAAGGGTGAGGTCCTTCACGTGGGTTGGGGGAATGGGTTGAATCTGGAAGAGGGCAGATTTAGACTGGATATTAGAAAGAAATTCTTCATAGTGAAGGTGTTGAGACACTGGAACAGGTTGCCCAAGGAGGCTGTGGATGCCCTCTCCCTGGAAGAGCTCAAAGCCAAGTTGGACAGGGCTCTTGAGGAGTCTGGTCTAGTGGGAGGTGTCACTGCCCATGGCAGAGGGTTGGGCCTAGATGATCTTTGAGGTCCCTTCCAATCCAAACCATTCTATGAACCTGGATGTATTTTGCTCTTTCTCTGCTGGATCTTCCCAGGCTCCAGCTACCAGCAGCACAGAGCCTGGTGACTGCAGCTAGGCTGTTATCCCTGCCTGTACCTGCCCCTCCTCTCTACCATCAATTAGTCTGGCCCTTGTTTTGAGCTCATTTGTGCTATGCATAAACGTCCCATGAAGCAGCTCTCTGGCAGGAAGGTTGCTTTGGTATAATTTATCCTGAGCAACATGCTTCAGAGGGATGAAATAGCAGTGAGATTATGCTACAAATAAAGAGGAGAAGGGGAGGCAATTGCAGTAGTAGCGGCTCGATGCCAGCAATTGTAGCAAACATAAAAGGAGGGAAAGAGAAGCTGGATGAGCTCATGTGGAAAGGAGAAATGTTTTGAGAAGAGAGAGCCTGACAATGAGGTAGTGGCTTTGATCCCAAAGAGAGGTGCAGGAATTGCCAGTGCTAACAAAGCGAGACAGAAAGTGGGTGATAAGCTGGGGCATGGGGTTGGGATTGGCACCAGGAGTGGAGGGCAAAGCTGCCTTGCTGGAGGGAAAGAAGACCACCAATGACACCTGGGGTCCAGCCAGGCATTCCCAAAAGAGCAGTTTCTAAAAATGTCATGCTCTATGCCTGTCCTTTTGCCCAGATGCTTTCCAGAAACACTAACCTCTCACTTGGCACCTCAGCAAAGTGGCTGGGTTTGTGCTTGGGCTGGCCTAGGCCATGGCTCCCTACAGAGTCCAGGATGGTGGCTGCCTTTAGGACCAAGCAGACTTTCCCAAGGGATTTGACAATGTCTTCTGAGGAGAAGGGGCCTTTGGGGCTTCCCGAGTGTCTGCTTCGGGTGGAAGGTGAGGACTGGGTACTTGTGAGCCAGGTCGTTAACTGCAGCTCTTTTGAGCTCCTCATAGCCATTCTTTTGTTTTCCTTCCATCTCCCGTACTGCAGGAGACCGAGGAGAAATTTGGCTTGGTGTGTGTGGCAGTTTGGAGTGGTTCAGGGTGGCAGGGACAGGCGAGGAAGAGGAAGAAGGGCAGTGGCCAGTCCAGGCTTTTGCGCCTGAGCATTCCAGTGTCTTGAGTCATGCTCTCCTCACAGCAGGGAAGCTGATTGCTTTCTTCAATGCCTGCTTTGTCTATCTGTTATGCTGACCGGCAAGAGTCCGTTTATTCTGATTCAGTTCCATTCAGGATAAGATGAAATGCAAATCCACTTGATTTTCTGCAGTGTGTAAGGTAAAGGGGGAAGGATTATAGAAGACTTGGGTGAAAGAGTGGCAGGAAAACCTCATTTGATGTTGAATCAGGAAGGTCTTGCTCTACTTATCCAGTTATTTGGGGCTCTGCTCTGTTCTTAACGCTTGCAGCTGGAGCCGCTGGTGAGGACCTGGCAGCAGAGAATCACAGAATGTTAGAGGTTGGAAGGGACCTCCAGAGATCAAGTCCAACCGCTCTGCCAAAAGCAGGATCACCTAGGGTGATGATGCACAACACACTTTCTTCTCGGTCTTAAGCACAGCAGGACAGATTGATTCTCTGTCCCCTTCCCTTCTTCACTTGCAGTTTGTGCAGAAGATTGTCGTCTTTTTGCACAAACAATAAGACCTTTTCAGTCAATCTTTGTAGTCGAGGAGAACAGAAGTCAAAGAAGATGAAAGCCTCCCCTCACTCACCTTTAAAGGATCCCTTTGTTTTAGCCTCTCAGGGGTGCTGTGACTCCTTGTGCTGAGAACCTGATGTTTGCATGATCATATAATTACCTTTGCAGGTCTATTAAGTAGTGACACATGTTGTGGTTTGTGAGTCACCTCAGCAAAAGTGCCTTTGGATATGAAAACTGGCTTTGTCAGGTTAAACAAGAATGTTGCTGTTATTGTGGTTAAGCTTTGCAGCTGGAGTGAAGGAGGGCAGTCCAAAAGAGCTGCCACTCAGCCCAGTGGGAGGGAAATACAAGGGAGGAACCCAGAAGGCTGGCCTGGGAGATGGTCCTGGGCTACTGCCCTCCTACAGTGCAGTGTCACAGAATCACACGGATTGGAGGTGACCTCCAGAGGTCATCTAGTCCAACCCTCCTGTAAAGGGTTAACCCTCCTGGTTGGGGGGACTGATCAGAACTTGACCCGAGGTCTGCTTGACCCCAGGTGTAGTGTTTATCTCTCTCTCTCTCTCTCTCTCTCTCTCTCCACAGTCTTTCTGAGTAGTCTCATCCAGTACTCCAGTACCCTCACAGTATAGGAATTTCTCCTTATGTTCAAGTGAAACTTTCTGTGCTTTAGTTTATATCTGTTGGCCCTTGTCCTATCACTAGGTACCACCAAAAAGTCTGGCCCCATCCACTTGACCTGCACACTTTAAATACATAGATATATCGATAAGAGCCCCTCTCAGTCTTCTCCAGGCTGAGGAACCCCAGGTCCCTCAGCCTCTCCCTGTAAAAGAGATGCTTCAGGCCTCCCCAGCATTTTAGTGCCTCTCCTTTGGACTGTCTCCAGTAGTTCCCTGCCTCTCTTAAACTAGGGAGCCCAGAACAGGACATAAGCCACACGTGGAGTACTTATCAGGGCAGTGTAGAGGAGATGGACAACCTTCCTTGACCTGCTGGCCATGCTCTAGTGCACCCTGGTCGCCTTGGCCACAAGGGCACACTGATAGCTCAGTTGCTGTAGTCCTTCCCATTCCATCCCAGCAGGCAGTTCCTGGCTAAGCTGGATGCTTTGGGACAAGGCATAAGCTGTAGCATGAAGTCAGAATTGGGGAATGTGCTGGCAATGCCTGGGATGCATCAGGTGGTCATTCAGGCCCACGACCACAACTTGAGGAACCTGGATTGAGCAGCTCCTGGGCCTCTGGTCCATCCTGGGACCATGCATGTTCAGCCTGCCTCAGCACAGAGGAACAAACTTTTCCCAGGGCATGCTCAGGAGGCCTTGGGTGCTTCATAACTTCCTGTTTTTCCCTTCTGAATTTATGTCAAATCCTCTTTGCATCCATGGTTTCAAGCTGACCTGGGTTTGTGGTCTCCCACATCAAAAGTAATGCCCTGTTTTCAGCCTCTTCCCATGGGCTGCCTTATTTCAGGCACTCTGGAGTGAGGAGCAAGGGCTGGGCTGTCTCTACTAGCAGTGTTTCTGAGAGGCTGCTCTATTTATTTTTTAAAAGCCTTTTCTTTCTCTGTTGCACAGCAACTTCTAACACATCCCAGCTATTGCTGGCAGCTCCTCCTGCTCTCCATACCTTGGCAATTCTTGTAAGCTGCCTTTGGGCCGAGTGGTGAAGATCAATGATGAGCACTAATGTCACTTGGGGTCACTTGTCCACTTTGAAATGAGTCAGCTCAGGCTGAGTTATCAGGCTCAGGCAGCACTACTTCCTGCATCCCTGGGTACAGGAGCAGCTTGAGGTATGATGTGGAGAGGCAGCTTTGCTGCTGTGCGCTAATTAAACCATAAATCAGGTTGTCCTCTGAGATAGTGGGGCTCTGCCCTGGGGCAGTCCTGCCTGCACCGGCTCTTGGTTTACCAGATACCCAGAGAATGGCAGGGTGGGTGTGGAGATGCTGCCCTCCCTGTACCCACAAGTGGCCAAGGGGACAGTTTTGAGGTCAGTGAGCTTGGGGCTGCTTCCATACATGCACTTGGTTGGCCCTGTCCTGTGTTGCAGGAATGATGGGCAGCCCAGGAAGATCATTGCACCTTTCTGAGGAAAGCCTCGTGGTGGGAGCTGGAGGGAGGAGGGCAGTGTGGGCCCAGAGGGGTGACAGACTTGTGCAGGAGCAGAGTTATATTCCTGGAGGGTGGCCCAGTGATTGCAGCTGGAAATTGTCTTGCGAAGTCCTAGCTCTGCCCTTCTTTGGAAAGCAAACTCCTGAGGGCAATGCTCTCTGGCTGGAGTTTGTGCAGCTCCGAGCACTGCCGGTTTCTAGATGCTGCTGTTGCACAGAGCAGGCTGTGCTTTCCCATCCCAGGCCGTTTCTGTTGCCAGCCTTGGTCAAGTGTTGCTTGCAGAGTGGCAGTACCCTGAGAGCTGAGCCAGAGTGCAGAGCTTGCCCACTGGGGCAATACCTGTCCCCGTGGGTCCTACTGGGGGGAAGAACGTGTGCAAGTAAGGAGAACGCTGTGCTGGATATCACCCTGTGTTCCTCTTCTGATGGCAAGTGAGCTCTCAGGTCTGTCTGTGTGTGTCTTCTGTGCCATCGGGAGTGGGGGAGCTGGTGGGCGTTGGTGCCGCTGTGAGCATAATATAGAGGGTGGTGGGTTGCAGGTGTGATGGATGTGTGATAAGTGGTGGTTTGAGATACAGAAACATCTGTCTGTCAGTGAGGGGTGCCAGAAGAGGTGAAGAGACGGGAGTCTCAAAAGCGATGCTGGAAGAGGTTTGGGCATGGCACTGTCTGTTGGGAAGGGTGTTCCCAAGCACCAGGACACTTTGCTGTTCGTATTACCCCATCACTGATCCATCTATAAGGCCAGTCAGAACCCTATGTCTTGCTGCTGCCCCAACAGCACCACAGCTCAGCATGCCCTGGCAGCCTCTTTGAGGCTGGGGCTCTACGTGCAGCTGGCCCTGGGGATGCCACTCTCCTGGCAGCCTCTGTCTCTCCCACCTCTCTGTGCTGGAGATGGAGAGCTGATTTCTTTGACACACAGCTATATAAATAGTAGTGGGGTTGTTTAACAGTTTCTCTTAAAGGAGAGATAAGATGTTTTGATGTACTTAAAGCTGATTCCCCTGGGAGAAGTGCACTGCAGGAGGCCTTTTGCACCAGGGGCTGTGCTATCCTGCTGCTGGCATGGGCAGAGCCCTCGCACCCACCATGGGCTTACTGGCTTTTGAGATGCCTCCTAGTTGGAATGGGATCTGAGCAACAGCCCAGCCCTGTCCAGGCTCAGAGCAGCTTTTCCTGGGAAGCAGGCTCTGCTGCTGGAGCATCACTCCATGCAAACCCTCATGTGGCACAACAAAAGCTGTTTCCCAGACAAAAGACCGTCTGATGTCTGGTGCTGGAGCATCTCCTGGCCTGCAGCAACCCCATGGTATTTGACACTGTGCTTTTTCCTCTATCTGATCCTTGCAATGGTCTTTGTTGTAGTGTCTCAGTGCTGCAAAGACCTAAAAATTAGTTTTATTTTATGTGAATGGGTGATGGGAAGTGAATTTTTCTTAAGTCAGGCAGTACATGTCCCTCTGTTCAGTGTGTGTGCTGCTATCCCCTGGCTCCCCTGTACAGGGATGTTTGACCCAGCCCTTTTGCCTGCATCTTGCTGAGCTTAGGAATTGTAGAATTGTTTTGGTTGGAAAAGACTTTTCAGATCAAGTTCAACCCAGCACTGCCAGCTCACCACTAAACCATGTCCCTCAGCACCACATCTACAGAGCTTTTACATCCCTCAAGGACTGATGACTCCGTCAGTGCCCTGGGCAGCCTGTGGTAGGGCTTGATAACCCTTTTGGGAAAAAAATTGTTCCTATTATCCAACCTAAGTGCAATCCTGGTGCAACTTGAGGCTTTTCCCTCTCATCAATCAAGCCATATTGCTTGTTACTTGAGAGAAGATAGCCGCTTTGCTATAACCTCCTGTCAGGGATTTGTGGAGAGTGAGAAGGTCTCCACTCAGCCTCTCTTTCTCTAGACTAAACAACCCCAGTTCCTTCAGCTGCTCCTTGCAAGACTTGTGCTCTATATCCTTCACCACCTTCATTGCTCTTCTCTGGACCTGCTCCAGCACCTCAATGTCCTTCTTCTGATGAGGGGCCAAAATAGGTCTGTGGAAGGAGCTCTTGAGTCTAAATCTCTCGTACTTTCTTGTCATCTTCACCTTGCTTAAGTCTGTTACTGGTGTCATACAAAGCTCCCAGGCATGGGATGCAGTGCTGGCTCTTTTTGGGTGCCAGGTGTGAACCAGGGATACTGGAAGCATCTCTTCCTGGCAAAACCCATGGCAGAAGCTATGGAAGGGGGGTTTAATACAACAAACTTTCCCCAGGAACAAATGACTTGACTTAAAATAGCTCACACTTGCCAGCTGGCTCCTGCAGCCATTGCACGGACCCAGTCACTGTCTGGAGTGCAAGACAGAGAAGCTGGAGAACCAGGAGAGGTCTGGAACTGGCCTGAGCATGGCTCTCCCACCACAGCATCCGTGCTGCTGAGAGTGGAAGTGCATGTGGTGAGAGAGGAAAAGGCCACGAGGATGAATCAGTCGCTCTTGCAGCCCATCTGTCTCTGGAGGGGCCCCATGCTGAATTTCTTCCTAGAGCTCTGAGGTTTAGTGCTGTGCTTCACCATGCTGTGAGCTCTCCTCCTTCCCTTGAGCAGGGCCTAACAATTAGCAGCTCAGGGTAATCATGGCACAGTGGAGAGTGTCAGATGGCATTTGATTGTCCTGAAAACCAAGTGACCTCCATGGCTCAGGGGGAGGCAGGTAAGCAAGCCAGAGGGAATCACAGACTGGTTTGGGTTGGAAGAGACCTTTAAAGCTCATCTAGTCCAATCTCCCTGCAGTGAGCAGGGATATTTTTAACTACATTAGGTTTCTCAGACCTCTGTCCAACCTGATCTGGAAGGGTTTCAAGGATGAGGCATCTACCACCTCTCTGGGCAACATGGGCCAGTATCTCGCCACCCTCAGCATAAAAAAATGTTTTCCTTGTATCTAATCTAAATTTTCACCCTCTTAGTTTCAAACCATCATCCCTTGTCCTGTCAGAACAAGTCCTGCTGAAAAGTCTATCCCCAGCTTTCTGATTGACCCTTTTATGCACTGAGAGGCCACAAGAAAATCTCCCTGGAGCTTTCTCTTCTCCAGGTTAAACAACTCCAGCTCTCTCAACCTCTCCTCGTAGCAGAGGAGGATTGTTTTGGTGGCCTTCTCTGGACCAGTTCCAATACTGTACAGCAGGGAATGATTTTGGAGCATCCCTGTGCTCCAGGAAGGGTGGAGTGGGGCTGAGGTCTGAACATCTGAGCTTGCAGGGAGACCAGCCAAGCTTGAGGAATGGACATACCCTGTAGGCTAGTGAAGCAGAGAAACCCTTCTTGGCTCAAGGTGTCCTCAAGGTGCTTAGTGCCAGCATCCTGGATGCTTCCCCTCCATCTTCTGGGAGGGTTTGATCTTGTCCCTGTTGTGCTCTCTCCTTGCTCATTCAGGAGAGAGGAGGCCACTTGCTTACAAGGGAAAGCAGCAGCATCAGAACAAGAAGTAATTCCCCAAATCCCCAGGGAAGGCTGCTGGACCATGGTTGGATGACTTGGGCAGCCTTGTTGCATGCAACTCAGTCATGGTTTTTCCACGGGCTGAGGCTTCATCTCCTCTTCAGAAAGAGGTCTCTGCTTCCTCACTCACTCAGAGCTCTTGACAGCTCTGGGGTGCTAAACCCTTGCGCTGCCTGAAGATTAACCCACATAGGCCAGCACAATATTCATGGAGGCCTTCTGCTTTAGCTCTGTTTGGTTTGGTGATGATTAGTCAATGGCAGCAAAGAGCTCACTCAGCGTGTTGAGTGTAGTGATGGAATCATTAAGATTGGAAAAGACTTGGACATGGTTTAGTGAACATGGTAGTCTTGGGCTGTCTTGCACTCAAAGGGCCACGTCTACACTTTTTCTTTTAAACACCATCAGGGATGGTGACTCCATCACCTCTCTAGGCAGCTTCTTTTAATGCCTGACCGCTCTTTCAGTAAAGAAATTTTTTCCTAATATTGAGTCTAAACCTCCCCTGGTGCAACTTGAGGCCATAAAAATAGTACGTAGTTGCTGGGCTAAAGCCTTGATTGCTGCTGCAACACAAACATCTTTGTAAGTCAGTGGCACTGCTGGCAACCTGCTTTCCTATGAAGCTCTTCATTAGTTTATGAGCCGCTAGAAGGAAAAAAGCGAAGTGTGGTGTGAGACCCCAGGGTCTCCCACCTGCAGAAGCTTCATTCTTTGGGCCTGGTGTGTAGTTTGGGTTGGGATAATGGGGTTGAGTCACCCAGCAATGCACAGGCATCTTTCAAGGGTGCTGCAGAGGACCTGTATGCATCTCTCTTTCCATCACTCATCCTCTGGTACCGAGGTTTGAAAAGGTTGTTCTGGTTGGTTTGTGGTGTGGGTTGTATCCCAGTTCAGCCTGTGTTGATGTATAGGCCAAGGAGCAAGAGATGCACCGTCCCTGTCTGGCTGTGGCAATCACAGCACTAGAGGGGATGGATGGATGCTGGGTATGATCTCTTTAATGAGATCCAGATTAGAGAGGGTGCGCTCCAGCTGTGCATCATCATAGCTGGGTGGCCTATGTCCTCAGATGTCCCCTGGGAGCATCGTGTTGCTCCCAGCCTCTGTGCAGGTGAAAGCGCAAGTGGCAGTGATTTTGCAGCTCTAATTCAGTTTGGCTGCTCCCAGTGCCCTCTGGCCATGGTTTTATCTAGATGACTCCTCAGTTTCAGGAGCAGACAGTAAATTTCCTGACTCTTATTATTTTTAGACTGAAATTTGGGAGATAAGAGCCTCTAAAAACCTCATTTTCTGGTACTGATAGCCTGCTCTATGTTGCAATTGCAACCATTCCTCTCATGTATTGAGTGCAGTGTTTCTGTGCAATGTCTTCTGCTTTTGGTGCTGTTGGATAGTCAGGGGGCAGTAGGGGCTGCCTGGAGCCATGCCTGTGTCTGTGCCGTGCTTTCACTGCATTCCAGCCTTGTAACCAGGGATACAGACCCCAAGCAGCAGCCTGAGTCAGTGGTGGGAAATCGTATTGATCCCATGGGGAGGTCAGATACGTTTACTTTCCTCTGATTGTTAATTGCCATTAACAGATCTGCAAAGCCATCTTCTGTCCAGCTGCTAACAGGGAGCTGGATGGCAAACCTGGATTTATTCCATATGGAGGCTAATTCGAGTAGAATCACAGAATGCAGAACCACAAAACTGGTGAGGCTGGAAGAGACCTTTGAGATCCAAGTCCCAACTGCTTGCCTAGAGCTTGCAATCCCACCACTACTGCTAAGCCACTATCACTAAACCATGTCCCTCAGCACCACATCCAATGTGTCTTTTAAATACTTGCAGAGATGGTGACTCCAACCCCCGGGCTGCCTGTTCCAAGGCTTGTTAACCCTTTCTGTGAAGAAATATTTTCCTAATATCCAGCCTGAATCTCCCTTGGCACAACTTTGGTTGTTTCCTCTCATCCTGTTCTTGTTGCATGTGAGAATAGGGTAGCCCCCACCTTGCTCCAACTTCCTTTGAGGCAGCTGTAGAGAGCCATGAGGTGTCTCCTCAGCCTCTACTTTTCCAGACTAAACAACCCCAGTTCCTCAGCTGTTCCTCATAAGACTTGCGTTCAAGGCCCCTCACTAGCTTAGCTGCTCCTCTTTGCTGGGGGGGAAAGCTCTTCAATGTCCTCCTTGTAGTGAGGGTAAGCACAGCAGAACCACAGAAGCATTCAGATTTAAAAAAAAATCCTTTGGGTTTAAGTCCAGCTGTTAACCTAACACTAAGTCCACCATTAAACCATGCCCCTCAGCACCACACCATTTGCAGCTGGAAGGGTTCAGAGGCACTGATATGTGCCCAAGTTGTATGTTATTAAGCAAACTCAATGTGGAAGGAGGGCTGCCAGCCAGCTCTGTGGTCCTGCCTCTGGCCAAGACCCATTCCTGGCACATACTGGGCTGTGGCTTTCCACCACTGGGATCAGAAGATGCCTCCTCTCTGTTCTCCAAGCCAGCCACGTGCTGGTTTGCCACACACTTGCCTTCTGCAGGAGGCAGGGCTGGTGTCTAAACAGCAGAAGCCAAATTAGATGAACAAATGTGGTGTTTTCCCCACTAATTTGGATTTTGTGGAAAAATAAAGTGGGTTTGTTTTCAGTCTCAGGAGGAGACCAAAGGCTAGAAGATGGACAGATGCCCCAGTGTCAGATGCTTCACGCACAGCGTGTGGTATCCTGTGAGCACCCTCGTTAGTGCGTAGCCTCGTCAGCTTAACAAAATGTTCTGGCATCCTCCTTTCTCTGCTTGTCACTTCTGTGGAGGGAACGTGGCTTGTTCTGCTGGCAGCATGAGCCCTGTTTGCTTAGGCGGAGGCAGAGCTAATTATTTCTATTTATTTCCTCAAACTTTCTCAGTCTGTTGTTTGAGGGCTCTGCTTGAGGTTTTTTAACTTGTCCGGCTGTCACTGGTGTCCCTGGAGCATGCTTGATGGGAGATGCACTCACAAGCACCAGGAGAACTGGTCTCTGTGTGGATGCTGGACCTGCCCTTGGGATGCGTCCTCATTTGCTCTTAGCTAATTGTCCCTGTGGGTCTGTTGTGGTCATACCATAACTGATACCTGGAGTGCTCATGCTTGGTATGCAAGTCCTCCTCAAGGAAGAAACAAGGCCTCAGAATCACTGTTTTGAGAATTTAAAGCGGGGGGGGGGGGGAAGAAAGAAAAAAAAAAAATGGGGGGGAGGGGGACAAAAGAAAAAGGGAAGAAAAAAGGAAAAAGAGGAGGGGAAAAAAGAGAAAGGAAGGAAGAAAAAAGGAAAAAAATGAAACCACCCCCCCAATCCAAACAAACAACAAAAAAAACCCAAACAAAACTCCCTCAAGTCATCAGAGAAATGAACCTCACAATGCAAACCAAACCCAAGATGCAAACCCCAAAGAAAGCCTGGTGCGGCTGGATGAGGAGTTAAACTTTAGCAGGCGAAGGCTGAAAATGAGGAAAGTAATATGAGAAGGAAAGGCATATGCTAGGAAAATGAGAAATTGTAAAGGTATCCAGGACTGGATTGAGAAAGTAATTAATGCCTTTCAAAAAGTCAGTCGTATGGGTAAGCAAAGTAGCGAAGTGAAGAATCTGTTTATAGCTCTCAGTGGGAGCAGCCAAACTCTTCATACCCGTGTGCTAATTAATTTGTTAAGGCTCTTGCTGGCAGTTGCCTTTTTCTTTCTGAAGAGCTGGCCAAGGGATGAAGATCCCTTGAGCCAGGCAGGTTTAAATTTAGGGGTAGCTTTAGTTACTTCATATTGGCACCTCAGACCCAAAGGAGGTGGGACAGTTCCCCAACTGGGCCATGCAGCCTTTCCTGTGTCATGGGCACGGCAGGCATATTTTGGCTAGATTGAGTGCCATGCTCTGTTTTTTCCTCTCAGTTACTCTTGGTTTTTTGTTTGGTGGGTGTTTCTTTGTTTTGGTGGGTGTTTTGGGTTTTTTTTTTAATATATATTTTGTTCTTTTGTGTGTGGGGTGTG